>WBNM01035981.1:0-20245 GCA_013399055.1 Ramphastos sulfuratus | reverse complement strand
CACCTGCTCCTAACTTGGTGTCATCTGCAAATTTACTGATGATGGACTCAATCCCCTTGTCCACATCATCAATAAAGATGTTGAACAAGATCAGGCCCAGCGCTGATCCCTGGGAGACACCACAAGTGACTGGCTGCCAACTGGATGTGGCACCATTCACCACCACTCACTGGGTGCAGCCCTCCAGCCAGTTCTTGACCCATATCAGAATGCATTTGTCCAGGCCACGAGCTGCCAGCTTTGCCAGGAGCTTGTTGTGGCAGATGGTGTCAAAGGCGTTGCTGAAGTCCAGGTAGACTACATCCACAGCCTGCCCTGCATTCACCAAGAGGGTAACCTGATCATAAAAGGAGATCAGGTTAATGTAGTAGTCCCTCCCTCCTTTAAGTGGGAGCAAAGGTATAAATGAGTAGTAGGGAAAGAAGCACCCAGACACACTTTTATCCCACACAATGCCACAAAACAGACACTTCAGAGGAATTAGGGCTGTAAGAATTGATTTGCAGTCCCTTGTATAAGGGTTATTTTCAGTTGACTAACTGTGCCAGTGCCAGGGCTTGTAACTTAAAAGGTCTGTGTATGACTGAATAAAAATATTTCCATGATAGATTGTAAGGTGGGGCTGATTAAACATCACCCCTTGCTCAAGGCTGTGCCTGAAGTGGCAGCCTAGCCTTTAATTTGATTAGAGCATGTTTTGTCAATTAAACCCAGACTAGCAAAGAATTGAGGCACCTGAAGAGCCCTATGGGAGCCAATACACCTACACTTAAAATTAAGGATAAGTTCAATTGGGTTTTTTTTCTGGATAAAGATAGATATTTTAAATTACAGCTTTATTAAATTATTCACCACCATCAGTGACAGGACTTCAAAGCTCTTCTTGGAGTTGTCCATAAAGGATGAGAAAATATTAGAGTTTCTTGCTGTATGTTTGGGCTGAAGTATTTGAGGTGATAATCTCATTCCATCCAGCAGTTAAATATTATTGTGTGTGTCAAAACAAAAATGTAATCCTGGGAGTGGGTGTCATGTAAAAATGCCATGTTAAAGAAAAACTACAGTGATTAGCTCTAATACTTTCACAAGCTCAATGAATATTTGCTTAGAAAAACATTATGTGGCAAAAATTTAGCAAATGGCCTACAAAAAGATGCAGGAAAATGTGTAGTGCTCAGCTCATCTTCCAGCTCTTTCAGTTTTTTTTAATTTAGGATTCTGTTTATACATTTCTAAGTAACACAATGGGTTGTATTTTAGCAAATTCTGAGGAAGTTATTCTTCAGTGCTTCATAAATCTCATGAATATAGGATAATAACTGCATTTACTGCTGATATTTGCCTGTTCTTCCTCTTACTTGACATTTCTCTTTTTATTGTATATTATTTTTTTCTTTTTTAGATGCCACTGTTATAGAGGGCAACAGTAATTAAGTCTTTTTGAACTATCTTTGGACATGTATTGAGTTCAAAGAAACACTGGAAAGTAAAAAAAAAAAAAAAAAAAAAGAGGAATTGACACCATTTTCTGCAGCATTTGAGGGTATCTTATGGATGTTTCCCATCTGTGTGCTGACAAAGGCCACAAATTCTCATGAATTCTCAACCTGAGTTGTTTCAGCAGTCAGAAGTGCTAAAATCCATAACCTTTTTTTTCTTTCGTTGGTCAAAAAGACAATATATTTTTGTAAATGTAGGCTGGATAATATCATTAAATGAAGCCAAGAACTCTGTGTAGAGGAATAAACAAGTGTAGATATGTTCACCATCTTAAATGGAGGTGATCATATCCACACCTACTTTGCATAGTACAAATTTATACTTTTTTCTCCACAGTGATTGCTCTATTATCTTGCTATGGCTAACTGGCATTTCAGCTATGTGCTAATTTAATAACAGAAAGTGAAATTGAAATACCCAAAAGTTTAAAGATCTAGTAGATATGAAGAACCTCTTTCCTGAGGCTAAACCTCAGGAAAACAATTTACAAACTGTCTACACTGTCTACAAGATCTGTTTCTGTTCTATAGGAAGACATCTCTGCCCATGATAGGGAGTTGGAATTAGATGATGTTTAAAGTCCCCTCCAACCCAGACCATTCTGTGGTTCTATGAAAGTCCAAACTGGCTCTTGCCTTACAGATTGTCTAACAGCAAAGATTTGGTGACATCTTAAATCAGTTCTAATTAGTCTGATAAAATTATACACAAGTAATGAAGGGTATTGAACCAACACTCAAAACCATGCACCTCTAGCCTATTGAAAGTTTAGAATCACAGAATGGTTTTAGTTGGAAAAGACCTTTAAGATCAAGAAGTTCAACCTGTTCAGGGAGGAAGATTCTTCCAATACCCAACCTAAACCTTCCCTGATGCAACTTGAGGTCATTTCCTATTGTGCTGTTATTTGTTATTAGTTAGAAGAGGCCAATCCCCATCTGGGTCCAGCCTCCTTTCAGGGAGCCGTAGAGAACAATGAGGTCTCTCCTCAGTCTCTTCTTTTCTAGACTAAACAACCCCAGGTCCTTCACATGCTCCTTACCCGACCTGCTCTCTGGACTCTTCACAATCTTTCTTGCCCTTCTCTGGACAAGAGAAGATCTCTCCTCAGCTTGACTCAAATTCATACAATCGTTGTATAGGAATGAGAATGCACTAAAAGAGGAAGACCTACTGTGAATAAGGTTCAGACATGGCAACTTCACCTGGGATAAAAACTGGAATCCTCTTTAACCCACCTTAAGTACAGCATCTGACATATAATGGAGATGGATCACTATGCCTCGTGAATCTGGCACTTAAATACTACTACTTATGACTACAACTGACAGTAAGATTTACTTTTGCATATCATCCCCCAGTGGCTAAATAATTAGCAGTTCAGTTCATCTTCATTACAACTGCTATCATCCACTCTGCCCTTTCAGAAGCAGTTGGAAACTGGAATATGTTTTCAAACTGATTTTTCAGGGTCGTATTTCAGGGAGACATCAAGAGTCTCCGTTGTCACCTCTATTGAACAGACAACATGGTCATCTCTGCACTGTTCTGAATTATTTTCAGAGCAGAGAAGGTAGCTGGCAGGGGATTAAAAATGGTAATGGGGGAGGCTGGGGTGCTAGAATGTTAATTTGAATTCTCATTTTCCCTTGAATGTACACCTAACATTGCTAACACATATATATTTACATAAAACATAAAACAATCACACTTTTTTTTTTCTTTTTACATGGTTTGCCTTAACACAGATTCATGGTGAATTTCAATGCCTATAAATAGCTAACACATTCAGCAGTAGCTAGAAGAAAGTATTGTATGTCAACAGGCTTAAACAAAGTACATCAATCCAGGCTTGTAGCATATTTTACTGTGGTATTGTGGATCTTTAGATGTGACAGGTGACAAAATGGATAGTGATAGTCATGTAATCTTGAGAACTATTTCCAAAAGTATATTATTACTGGTATCCTCAAACAGATCAAAACGTAGCTTTCCAGAACAGAATGATATTATAGATGTACTGCTACAAAACACAAGAAAAGCCTGGTATTTCCTTGGTCCAAATGACCTATAAAAAGCTCCTCTGCATCTACAGCCTGAATAAATGTTTTATCCATTGAAATAAATGAATGCTATAACCTATAAATATAAGGCAACAAAAGAATAAATGCACCCATATCAGCATTTGGCTGTATTCTCTGCTACTGGGCCATCCTACAGAGACTCAAACAGATGGGCCAAATATTAAAAAATTCTGTGATGCCTCAATCTTAAAAAAAGGATGAACACTGTGCTGGACGTGAGCCTCCTGTGCACCTACAAAGGCCAGAAACCAAACATGTCCTGGGCTGCATCCCTGGGTTGCTGTCTCCCTGGGGGTGTTGAAAGCCAGGTTGGATAACTGGTTGACTGGTGTTCCTGCCAGTGGCAGGTAGGTTGGAGTAGATGATCTCCAAGGTCTCTTCCAACCTAAGCTGTTCTGATTCTATGATCCCCAGCAGTGTTGGCAGGAAGTGGAGGACAGGAATTCTTCCCTCTTTTCTCCACTCTACTGAAACCCCACCTGCTGTGCTGGGACCAGATCTGCACTCCTTGGCACAGGAGAGATATGGACCTGTTGGAATGGGGCCAGAGGAGGCCACAGCAATGATGGGAGGGCTGGAAGCCCTGTATCGTGAGGACAGGCTGAGAGAGTTGAGGCTGCTCAGTCTGGAGAAAAGAAGGATCCAGACCTTCTTGTGGCCATTCAGTATCTAAAGGGGCCTATCAGAAATCTGGGGAGAGACTTTTGAGCAGGGTCTGTTGTGGCAGGACAAGGGGTAGTGGTTTCAACTAAAAGAGGGAGACTCAGACTTGATAAAAGGAATAATTTTTTTACACTGAGGATTGTGAGACAATGGTACAGGTTACCCAGAGAGGTGGTAGATGCCCCACTACAGAAACCATTCCAAGTCAGCTTCTATGGGGCTCTGAGCAACCAGGTCTAGTCAAAGATATCTCTGCTCACTGCAAGTATGTTAGAATAGATGGATACTAAAGGTCCTTTCTACCCCAAGGTTTCTGTGGTTTTTAAGAGTGATATATGGGGGTGATCTAGAGAGAGGTTTCATGTTTCATGTTTTGATAATTTTTGAAAGAAAATAGGTATGTTTAATTAAGTGAAGTTACATTGACTTAAATGTGATTTCATGGTGATTTGAGANTCCAACCTCCATCAGGTAGTTGTAGAGAGAACAGAGGTCTTCCCTCACCCTTCTTTTCTCCATACTAAACAACTGCAGTTCCCTCTTCCCTCAGATGCTCCTCGCAAGACTTGTTTTCTAGACTCTTCACCAGCTTTGTTGTCTCCTTCTCTGGACATACTCCAGCACTTCAGTGTCCTTCCTGGAGTGAAGGGTCCAAAACAGAACCCAGAATTCAAGGTATGCTCCCTCTTGTTCTGAGTACAGGGATACAATCACGTCCTTATTCCTGTTGTCCATACCAGGGCAGGACACTGTTGGTCTTCTTGGCCACCTAGGTACACTGCTGGCACTCTTGTATTCTCATCCCAGTAGAGGTGATATTGTTTGGACCAGAAATGCAGTTTAACTGACTTAGTCATTAATTCTCACATTTCCTGTGTGAAAAGTAACAGGCTACAGAAAATAAGCCTCTGTAATATGGGACAGTAATTACTGTCTTACAATATGTGCAATACAATATGTGCAATACAATAAGTGGAAATACAGTTTAAATAATGACTGAATTCAAGAGGAAAATTGCAAAAGCTGTGCAGCTAGCTGTGCCAAGTGTACTCAAGGTTTCCAAGTGACTTTTTTTTTTTAAAACAAAAAAAAAAGACAAATATCTGTCTTACCTCTGTGTGTCACTAATTTCCTATGATGTCTTCAGCACTAGATAGAAAAGAGTTGATGATGAAGTACATTCCTACACATCTGGAGAAGAGCAGTCAGAGAAGGCAGCTTATCAATATCTAAAGAAGGGGGCAAGAAGATGGGGTCAGATTCTTTTCCAGTGACAGGACAAGAGGAAATAGGCACAAACGGGAATCCAGGAGGTTCCACCTGAACATGAGGAAGTAACTCTGCTGTGAGGGTGCTGGATCCTCAAAGCAGCCTGCCCAGAGAGTTTGTGGAGCCTCCCCTGGAGAGATTCCAAATCCACCCAGATTTGGAACTAGATGATCCTTGAGGTCTCCTTCCAACCTTACCATTCTATGATTCTATGATTCTATGATTGTGATCCTGGGCAACCTGCTGTGGGTCCCTCTGCTTTAGCACAGGGTTTGTAATGGATGATCTCCAGAGATTCCTTCCCACCCTCAGCATGCTGTGATTCTGTTATCTGAATCAAGAGAGAGCTTTTGGAGTTCAAATATCACATTAAATTCTAGTGAGAAGGTAAGACTTGGGCATTTGGAGTTTCTTGACCCCTTCAAATATCTCCATTTGTGCTTACATTTCAACCCTTTTTAGTAGATTCCGCCATGCAGTTTAGCTTTTGTGGGACGTTGCTTCTTTTGAATATGTTTATTCTTTTAGAGAATATGTATGCTTAATATAAGTAATAAGTATCTTTTTCTTTAAATCATAGGAGAATTGACAACACCAAAAAAATGCCCAAAAAAACAACCAACCAACCAACCAAAAGCTATGAGTGTTTTTCCATTCCTCCACTGTTGCAAATTATTTTCCCTTTTACAATATGTAGCTGAAACAATTCGACAAAACTATAACCAAAAAAAAAAAAAAAAAAAAAAGGAAAAATATTTACTTCTTGGNAAAAAAAAAGGTACAATATTTAGCTCTCTGGAATGTCATTTGCACATGGGAATACTTTATGAGTTTAGAGCCTAATTTACGTAGATTTCCACAGCATTCAAGGAGTAATTCTGTGGGCATATAATTGTTTAAGAATGAGAAAGAATGTGGGTGTTTCTTAGTACTACTCTGTGCAGTTCTAACAAACGTATTAAAACCACAAGCTTATTTGTCAAAGAAATGAATGGGAAAGGTTCCAAAAATAGAGTTTATTTACACACTCCCTGGAAACTGTATCCTCTAAAACTTCATCCTAACTACAAATGTGCACACATCTATTCAGTGTCCTGCCAAAGAGACCAAAATGACACTAAAAAGGGTGAAAGAATGCTAAGCTTGTAAGGTCAAACATCCAAAATTTAGCAAATGCCAGAATTCGGATTGCCCAGGCAACCTTGCTTCTGACAGCACATGATGATAGGTTTAATCACAGTGTCATCTTTACATCTGACCACTCCTTTGGTTGCTAAGAGATGTAAAAACTCTCTGCTTTCTACTTGGTGGGAGTTTCTTCAGGAGAGGACCAGAGCTTGGAGTAGGCTGCTAGGCTGCTCTTTACATTGGTTCTGCTCAGAGACATTGCATCACATCTAGTCAACGTAGTCATAGAATTATGGTTTTCGGTTGGAAGGAGCTTGTAAAGCTCATCCAGTGCATCCCCTCTACAGTGAACAGGGTCATATTCTACTAGATCAGGTTCCTCAGAACCCCTGAATGGTTCCAGAGATTGGACATGTTCCACTTCTCTGGGCAACCTGATCCAGTATCTCACCACCCTCGGCATCAAAAAATTCTTCCTTATATTTAATAATGGAACCATCTGGTTCCATTTCCCCATCTCAGCCTTTTGTTTGATTGTTTTGCTTTGGTTTTGGTGTGCTTCTATTGGTTTACTGCATGATATGTGTTTTGGTTGTTTTGGGGTGTGGGGGGGTTTTTTTGTGGGGTTTTTTTTTTGTTTTTTGTTTGCTTGTTTGTTTCTGTTCTGGTTTGTTTTGTTGAACAAAGTATAGTTTAAATGGAGTGCAGTTTCCCAGGTTAACTTTTTAAAGAATATCTTCATCTATGGGTATCTCAGTGCCACATTTCTCTCTGCCCATTCAGTATTCTCCTGAGACATGGTGGATGTCTCCTTTACATATTCCTGATATTTTCAACCTATTTTCTGTTCTGGGCTAAGCACCTCTGGGTGAAAAATTTTGGGCAGCCCAGAATGTTGAGAGTCAGAAGAGAGTCTATGGACTACATTCAGGAATCACCCAGTAAACTAACCCTTCTCTGTACAAATGAACAAAAGTTTTTGTGAAAAGGCAGTTTTCAGAAACTTCCTAAAAACTCCAGATCTGTCAAGCTTACCTGTTGTATCTTCCTCTTCTGCCTCACTCAGTTAACAACAAAGATGATGTTCTCAGGATGGGCAGCTCCTCAGTATTTAATTTATTTTTCTCATTCCATTATTTGTCTTAGTCCTTATTTATTGCAAAGGATAGAAACCCTGCTCGGATTAGAAAGTTATTAATCTGCTGATACCATCTGGGTCATTGCTCAGAGGAGCTGCTGAGTGAATCCCAGATATTAATGAATGTATTTTCATAATGTACCCTCAAATGATACACATACAGATTTTATGGGCCATACAAAAATGAAATATGTCTGTACTCACATTCTTTGTAGAGTGGTTGTATGTACAATCTCATCAAAATAAAAATGTATGCTTGTAAGAGAGAACACTCGTTCTAGAAAAATATATTCCAAGAACTTGACTGCCAACTTGATAAATCTGCACTGAACTTTCAGCAGAAACTAATTTTTATGATTTTTTTTTTACATAGCTTTAAAGTTATCTTAATTTGAGCTAATATGCATAAACATTCATACTCCTAATACCCCTTGTACTTGACAAATTTCAGGCCATCTTTCAAAGAAGTGTCTTTCTGACATGGCCAAACCTTTGAACCTTTTCAATCTGTATTCTTGGCAACAGCCAAACACTTTTAAATCTCAAAAGCAACAGCATACACCTTACTGAACACAAAATTTTAGACTGAAAGGATAAAAAGTTGAAATTCTCATCCTCAGTGCTTGCATCAGAGCAATAGATGTGGATTTTTCTTTCCCTTCCTAGCAAAGACACTGGTGCTTTGTCCAGTGAACCAAATTATTTTCATACTTGTCACATGCCATTGTTAAACACAGAGAATATGATATTACAGATTTTATATATATGATACTTAATCTTATTTAATCTTTTTATAATTCTGGCAGCAAATAACTTGCTAAGTAAGAAGGAAAGCACACAGAATCCAGATATCAGGTATCTCTTGTCAAATATTGACTTTTTAATTATGAAAATTACATCTTTGCATTCTCCGAGGAAAGCTAACAAGGTGACTAAATTCCAGCTTTGGGAATGGTAGAGAATGACCTAATTTGACATTATTTTTCCCATTGTCTTTCTGTGTTGTTTCTGTGCTGTGGCCAGACACTTCACCCACATATAGCTGACTCCAAAGCTGCTCAGCCTTTGCTGAAGGTCAGGGAAGCCACTTTTCACAGGATGGTAGAGATATGAAATACAAAATCTGGTTTAAATACAATCCCTGCTTTAAGGGCTAGGGCAGATGGCCTCTCTGGTTTTCGGTAGATTCAGAAGGACAGCATCTAGCCTTTGTGTTTCCTCTGCCTCCCACCCTCAGTGGGGTGCTTCTCCAGCCTTCCTATCCTGACCATTTTGTTTTTAGGAAAATTTGCTGAAGATTGTATGAGGAGACACTCTTCACCTTATGGGCATTGGCCGAAAGCTCTTGTGACCTGCCTTACTTCACCCTTACTTACCCACAAACCTGAAACTTGACCTTTGCAGCTTTACTGTCACCCAAACCTAGTGACATGACTGATCAACCCGGTTATCTGAGGTGGCCCAGAGAAGCAACCAAAGCTGTTGAAAAGGAGAGAGTTTCCAAGTGAAAGCCTGTTCCCTGACACAAATGTATCCTGGTCAGGGATTCAAGACCACCTTCCATGTTGGGCTGTGGATGTAGATAGTTACAATTAATTGAAGGAAAAATAGATCCTCATAGATGTACTAATTGTAGTGTTGCCAGATAAAGCAAGCAGCAAGGACACTGCAATCTGGAGCAGAATCCATGTAACTTCTGTTTTTATACAGGGCAACNAGTTGCTTGTGATAATCTATGGACAATATTCATCAGACAGTGGCTTCATCCATTATCTATTTCTGTCTATGGGAGGCACTGAAATACACATGAAAAGTATGCAAAATTTGTTTTGAATGATTGAATCTAAAAAAAAAGGGGGGGGGAGGAGAGGGGCATTGCTAAGAACAGACATCTTTTTAGTCATGTTTTTGCTGAAATGTATCTGTTCAAATTCCCTAGGCCTGATGTCTTCCCANACAGTTCCATGTCCTTCCTGTGAACCTTCAACACTTGTTTATTTTGGGCTTTCTCATCTCTGAATTTCAGTGTTACATATATTTTATCATGCAGGCCATGCTCTGAAATGAAAAACCCCTCATGTACAAAAGTTATTTTAATTCAAGTCAGTTGCTTGTGATAATCTATGGACAATATTCATCAGACAGTGGCTTCATCCATTATCTATTTCTGTCTATGGGAGGCACTGAAATACACATGAAAAGTATGCAAAATTTGTTTTGAATGATTGAATCTAAAAAAAAAGGGGGGGGGAGGAGAGGGGCATTGCTAAGAACAGACATCTTTTTAGTCATGTTTTTGCTGAAATGTATCTGTTCAAATTCCCTAGGCCTGATGTCTTCCCAGTTGGTGGTGATTTTTTTTTTTTTTAGTATTGATTTGAATTCAACAGAGCTAATTTCATTAAGACTTTTGATATTTTCTTTTTTCTTCCTTGAATTATTTAAATATTTAAATATTTAAATATTCTTGATATAAAAACATGCCANAAATTTAAAAAAAAAAAAAAAAAAAAAAAAAAAAAAAAAAAAAAAAAAAAAAAAAAAAAAAAAAAAAAAGAAGAGGAGGGTTTTAAAACCATAGCAGTGATGTTGCAAAGAACGTATTTTCTACTTTTTTTTAGTAGAAGTTATTTATCTTACCTCATATTTTCTTAAAAAGTGGAAAACTGGTGCTATAGATATGTGAATGGATATAGATTCATATTTAAAAGCATCTATAATATATCGTCATAAAACATATGTAACATCATCTGCTGGCTTTATGAGGAAAGTCCTCCTTTAGCTTGCCTTTGCTTGGCTAGCATCAGCCAGTGTCTTCCATGGCTCATCCCCTGAACTCTAAATATCAGTGTGAATGGAGCTAATAAAACCTACACCCTGTATGGAAGTGGTGTGATTCAGAATTGCATTAAGGTCTGTTCTTTTGCCAGAGCTTCAGTCTATTTTGTAATACACTGGGAGCAAAGAGTAAATGACAAAAATTTCTTTTTTTTTTTTTTTCCCCCCCCTCCTTCCCTTCCTATTGCCAGCAGCCACTAACCTGAGTATCACCATTGACAGAACTATCTCCTGCCAGGCTATCATGTGAGTTGAAGTGGCTAGCATCTCACTAGCTGCATGTTGACCACTCTTTCAGAGCTCCTGGTATGTGGATACCAACCAAGCAATGTGATAACAGGCTGGGGATTTTCTATGTGCTGACAGAAGTGTTAAACATGAAATTAATCTTTAAAGGAGTTAATATTGGACTACTTTCTTGTAACCAAAACACTGTGTTCTTTACTTGAAAGCAGGATTTAAATAGTGCAGCAATGCCCACAGCTCTCTGAGTCATGCTAGCTCTAAATTCTGTGGCAAAATTCAAATGAATTAAGCTTTCTAAGATTTTCATTAACTGAAAAGTGACAATGAGTGAAAGAATTATGCAACCAAGATGTGTGAGGCTACAAAATAGGAGCTGCTAGGGGTGAAGACTCAGAAATGTCATAGCAGAGTGGGAGAAAGTTGAGACTTCTGCTAACTAAAAAGAGAATAGAGAGTTTGGGATTTAAAACTGAGATAACTGATGTCTTCAGCCTCAGCACAGAGCTACACTATCATCTTTCGGCGGCTGCATAAGAGTGTGTAGAACAAACATAACATTCGGGGACATTATTTTCTCACTTTGTCAACAGCCACCTTCTCTCATGTCTTGCATGTATCATAGACATGTTAGAAACACCATCCTATTACAACCACAGCATAAACATACACATTTGTTGATATTAGGGAACTCAGAAGTAGACAGGACCTCCTCAATCACCAATCCCACTTCCCTCTTGTCATAAGTAAACAAACCATATAATCACGTTCATCAATTGATCTAGCTACAGCAGGCACTAATTAAATGTTCTGCTCCTATTAAATCCAGCATCAATGAAGAAGAACGTAGCTGAATATTTCAGCTAAAATTGTTAATGTTGACATGTAAATATTCATCATTAAGCTTCACAGTTAGCAGCTGATTCATAGACTGGAGTTTACATTCTCTCTACATGACTGTTGATAGTGAAGGTAATTTCTTTACTTTCTGTTTGAGTTTGGAAGGGGGTCCTCATAACTCATAAAGCTGGAAACATATCTGTTTAAAAAGAAAAAAAAAATCCTTAGCATTGTTGGTTGGTAGGTGATTTAAATACAGAAAGCTAGTGCTTTCTGCACTGGGATCCTTTGTAATCCTTCAGTAAAATAGTCTCTGACTACAGAAATTAAGTTATGAGGCAAAATAGCCACTGGGAAAGTTACACATGGAAGGTGAAACTTTATTTGCATGTTTGGTTTTTTTTGTTTGTTTCTTCAATAATGGTAGCGAGAGAGCTTCAGAGCTTTCCTTCATTTGGTGTTTTTCCACTGCACTGGAATTGTGTAGTTAATTGAATTGTTGAGGTTTAATGGTAAATATATTTAAAATAAGGGTTAAATTAAGGTCATTGGTAACTAATCTGAATAAATAACCACTAGTTATAGCCTAAATGACTCAGAGAGAGACTGTGAAGTCCATTGTGGTGCAGAGGGGCACATTAATACACTGTAGCTCTAGGGACATGTCCAGATTGCAGTTGGAAGTGTCTGCAGCATAATCTAGAGATTCTCAAATTGGCAAACTAGGTTGAGGTTATGCTAGAAGTCTAATTGCAGTAACACTTATCCTGTGCTGTCTAATTTACTTCAGTTTCATTGTGGCTGTAGTGCAACACTTGCTCTGAGTAAACCTTTGGCATCTCGTTTGTCCAGTGATGTGGAGAACTGAATTAAATAATCAGATATATTTCCTGTTTATCTTGATTAAAAATAAAATTCAGAAGGCTACAGACAATTAATTTATTTCACCCCATGGGTGCTCCAGTGCACTGCAACATTACCCCTCACCACTTCCCCATCTCCGCATCGAGTTGAGAGGTGACTCACACAGCATTAGCCAGCCTGCATGGTGCCTGCTTGAAGGGTTAATGAAAAATGCAAATCTGTTTTCTATAGGGAAGTCCATCATTAAAACCCAGAATGACAGAATAAAATCTCCCAATGGAATGCAATATTGCCACAGTCTGGTCCTACATTACTGACTAGGAAGCAGGTCTCCTCTCCCTGTGGGTTCTACAAATGACATGGTCCTGACAAACAGTTACTTAAAACAAAATGAAAAATTGCTTCTGTAGCATCAAAATTTTTTACATCATTAGCTTTTCATTAACTGTTCTGTAGTATTCAATAAAACTTGTCTTATTTGTCTATGCACAGCTTATCTAATATGAAACTAATTTAATTTCTTATCCCATGTTTAACTGTAGCTGCTCTAAAAACGTAGAGAGTGTCCCTATGGCTATTTGAAAAAAGTCCAGTCAACAAGAGCTCAGCATATTTTTACAGGGCTGTCAGATAAATCTCTCTATGGAAGTTGCCATGCTCACAGAAATTCAATAGAGCACAGCTTGGTAGCGTACACCACATGGAGTCTTCCTGAGGATTAAACCCATGTCTAGTTAAAATGTAAAGTTAGTTTTAAAAAATATGCAAGAAGTGATTATTTCGGGGAAAAAAAAAAAAAAAAGAAGGAAAAAAATTACAGGATCAAGAAGAATCAAATTATATTGGTCAACAAGTGTAGATCTGGTTTCTTTAAAATAAGTATCTTATACTACTTATACATGAACAGGGTATCATGAGAAAAGAGGAGAGGAATTTTAACTTAACGATTAAAATAAATCAGTATTTTGTGAGCATTGTTGCATTTATTTTAATGCTTGTAAATGTGCATTTTAATATGATCTCACACACTGGTATTTTAGATTACATTTTCAAATATGAGCACGAGGATGTACCTTAAAATTGTGCTCACTCGCTGTGTTACAGAGAGGGGAAATCTGGTGCAACTTAACAATCAAGCAACTATAGATGTAAATAGGTCACAAACAATCCGAACCTATACACCTTCATGCAAGGGGTTATGTATTTTGCAGACACCTTTGTGCTGCATTATATTTACTTTTGCTGTGTTTGTAGGAGCAGATGTTTAATCGCTCATAGATCAGTCCCTCTCATATATAATTGATAATTCTGGCTTCTATGGAGACAGGAGTCCAAGAGAAGGTGGACACTTCTAAATCATAGAATCATAGAATTCTTTTGGTTGGAGTAGACCTCTAAGATTGTTGAGTCTAACCATCAACCCAACATCACTATACCCATTAAACCATGGTTCCACGTGCCATGTCCCCATATTTCTTGAGCAACTCCAGGAACAATAACTCGACCACCTCCCTGGGTGGCCCATTCTACTGCCTGACCACTCTTGCAGCACAGAAATTGTTTGTAATCGCCAACCTAAACCTCTCCTGGCACAATTTCAGGCCATTTTCTCTCATTCTGTCAGCTGATACTTGGGAGAAGAGACCAACCCCCATCTAGCTCCAACCTCTTGTCAGGGATATGTAGAAAGGAGCATGATCTCCACTCTTCTTCAGGCTAAACAACCTCAATTCCCTCAACTGCTTCTTGTAAAACTGCTTCTCCAGACCCTTCACCAGCTTTGTTGTCCTCCTCTGGAAAATCTCCAGCAGCTCAATGTACTTCTTGAAACAAGGGGCTCAAAACTCAACACAGTATTTGATGTGTAGCTACAGTACACATCATATCTGCTGATGCAGAGCGCACTGACAGGCAATGCACACAGTGCAGAAGTACATATTGTTTGCAGCATAACAACAATACCTTTGAAGATCAGCCTTTTTTCCTTCACATTACCTCTAACCGTAGTATCACTTTTGACAGTCATGCTTCAATAACACAGAACTGGCATAAAAAAAAAAGAGTAGATTAATGATGAGTTATCCCATCAACAGCATTCATGAGCTTTTAGTCTGCGCTGTTCTGGTTTTCTGACCACACATCTGCAAAAATATTAATTTTTTTCCTATTAAATTATATAACCATTTTGATTGGAAAAGACCTTTATGATCATCAACTCAAATAATTTCAAAGTCTGGTGCCAACCTATGTCCTTCAGCACCACATCTATGCCTATATTAAACTCCTCCAGGGATGAGTACTCAGCCACCTCCTTGAGAAAACCACTGTGGTGTTTGATAACCCTTTCAGTGAAGAAGTTGCTTCTAATGTCCAACCTAATCTATCCTTGGTGCAACTTGAGGCCCCTTCCTCTTGCCATATAATTTGTTACTGGGGAGAAGAGACTAATCCCCATCTTGATACAATCTACTTTCAGGGAGTTGTAGAGAGTGATAAGATCTCCCTTTATTTATTTGGGGTTGATAAAAAATGGCATTAAACTTCTAGTTTTTGATGTGATAATTTCAGTCCTGATTACAGCAGCAAGTATTTTCCCTTTCTCTGTTTGTACATTCCAAGTGCTGACTGTTCCCCGTTTCTATGAGTCTCTTGCTAGTCAAGACAAAATCATAGAATACTTTGAATTGAAAGGGACCTTAAAGATCATCTAGCTTCAACTTTCCTGCCATGGGCAGAGATCCTTCCTTCTAGACCAGGTTGCTCAAGGTCCTTTCCAACCTGACCCTACCCAGTCCATTCACTATGTACTAGACAGCTTAGATGGGTTATCTTTGCTCCAGCATCCTGTTGCTGGGATGGTGACTGTGCATTTACAGATGCCACTGGTGTTAGAGAGGTATAATCAATCCCATCTGCTATTTTCACCCCATATGAAATAAAACAGAAATCTTGGTAAATTTAAGGCCTTTGTATAGAGAAAAACAGAGGATATGGCTGGATCCCTGTCATTCGAGATTTACTTTTTTGAGAAATGAGATCACAGTTAACTGGAGAACAGCTGAAAGTTTTGCCCTGTGCATCCTGTTTCTCCAGAAATATCAAATGGAATAATGACATTTGTATGTGCTACACTTAGCAAAATAATACAGCAAGGACCTGCTTTGCTACACAATTGTGTGCTCTGTGGATGATAGAAGCACAGAATCATAGAATCAACCTGGTTGGAAGACACCTCCAAGACCATCCAGTCCAACCTATCACCCAGCCCTAGCCAATCAAATAGACCGTGGCACTAAGTGCCCCATCCAGTCTTTTCTTGAACATCTCCAGGGACGATGACTCCACCACCTCCCTGGCCGGCCCATTCCNATATATATTTTTTTTTTTTTCATGTTTTCGTGAAGGAAGAAGTCACTTTGAAAAAGACAAAACAAAACAGAACAGAACAACAACAACAACAACAAAAAAAAAAAACAAATCCAAAAATAACCCCCAAAAAACCCCCACCAAACCCAAACCCCAGCACAATCTAGATGCTAGACCTTAAGCAGTTCTGAAGTGTACCAGACTGCAGATTAGATGAGAAGCTCTGGAAGTTACTTAAGCAGAATCCAATTCTGAAATCCACTTCTGTATATTCAGACAGGGAGGAGGGAATGGTAGAATTTTGCTTATGAGGACCATTCTTTCCCTGATCTCTTGCCTGCAGCCCATGATGAGGGCTGGTTTCAACTCTGCTCTTGAAACACAGATCAAGTGCTATTGCCAGCACACATTCTTTCCCTTTCAAAAATTTCACAGGTTCATAGTCACGATAGGAGTTATAACTTCTGGCAAAATTATGGTGCTATTACTTTCCTTTTCAAATCTGTTTGCAACTATTTTGCCAAGGGGTCCAGGAACTAAAGAAACAGCAAAAGCTGTGACAAGTGTTTTATTAACATCATTTTCTTAATAGTAAGAAGCTCTGTGTGTGTGTGAGGGGGTGAGGGTGGGAATGAAGAATGAACAAGAAATAAAGATAAACTTGGTGTTATTTTAGTGGATGAAATTCATACAAAACCTGATTTTACTTGCAACTAGAATTTTGGACCTTTATTTATCCTTCTGAACTCTAAAATGCACCTCACCCCACAAAATCCATTACAACAGTTTAGTCTTTTCACATTTACATTCACAGTTAATGTTAGATAAAAAGAGCAAAGCTTGGTTTGGTGAATCAAAAAACCTGAGGACCTCCAAGTCATCCATGTACCTCCTAAAAGCACAACCAAGAGGAAAGCAGGGTGTGACTCAGAAGTATTGTTTCTCTCCTGGCACTGGTCTTCTCAAATTGGAGGCTGTTTCATGGCCCCAAAGAGTGTTTGAATAAATTAGAGCTTTTTCTACCAACTTGTGCCAAGTTCCCCACACTGAGTAGCATCCAAAGTCCCCTTACTGGAATTAACCTCCGTTATTACACAGCTGCTATTCTGAGTAATTGTGTACACTTTGGGAAAGTTTTCCACTGACTAAATATCAGATCAGGAACTCAGCTACAGCATAAACCAAGCTCTCAGGACTGCCTGGGAAGTGCACTTTGGCAGGCTTCTTCCAGATAAATGTTTGCTAGTCTCCAAAACCCCAGTCTTCAATACCCATGCCTGCTTTTAAGTGACAATATCTCCTTAGAAGAGTAAAAAAGTTTTTTTTTTCAAGAAAAGTGATTCTCGCCTGCTTGTGTCCAACTCTAGCTGACAGCAAGAAATTCTGTGAAGAGTCAGAGCACTAAAAATTCATAAAGTGTATTTTTACAGCAGAATAAATACTTCTTGTGGATTGGAATTTCCTGCCACTGGTGAGATGGGAACCTCATGCCATTCTTCTTCAGCACGGTCAGAACATTTCCTGTTTTTGCAGATCATCCAAAGATTTTCTGTGTCACACTTAACATGTTTTCCAAGTCAAGTTGGCAAAAGGGTATTTTAAGCAAAGTGCAAAGCACAGTAGGATGTACTATATAGTGCCATCTGCTGAAAAGTGAAGTGCTCCCACATAAGAATAGACATTTGTGCATTTTCCATTAATGCAAAAAAGAATCTCGAGATGGGATGATGTTTACTGGTAGGTCCCATTCATCCCCATTTAGAACCACTATCTCAATTTACATGATGAACGTGAACAGCCACTTTGGGAGTCGATGATATTGTGAATGATGGTGTGAATGATTCCCAAAGAAGACACTTGAACACATATGGAACATATTTGCATTGCCATGAGTCTACATACACCATTTAAAAGAGTTTTTGCATGCATCCTAGCAAGTGATCCTCATTTTGGGACCAGATAGCACGTGAAAAGAACCGGGGCAGATGTCATTTCGTGTTTAGTAATTTTACTCCCCAAAAGCCACTGTGTAGCTTGTAACATCAAGGCTGTTTTCTGGTTTGCTATTTCAGTCTAAGACCTAAGACCTTAAGGTATCTACTTTGCTGACTACTTTTATTAGGGATTTTAATTTTTTTGTTCTTTGTTTTTATGAAATCACTGAGAGTCTTTAATGCTGGCTGCTTCACTGTGTTGCTCAGCTGACTAAAGGGATGAGCAGTCAACACATGTTGTACCTGTAACCCTGAAGCTGTATACAAGGCAAAAGACCTGGAAGGATATGTTGCTTAACTACAATGTCTTTGAGAAGCAAGGCAATTCTTAAATAAGAAAAGTGTAGTTTTAAGAGATAAGACAAAATCATAGAATCATAGGATCATAGAATGTCAGGGGCTGGAAGGAACCTAGAGAGATCATCCAGTCCAGCCCCTCCTGCCAGAGCAGGATCACCTAGAGCAGATCACACTGGAATGCATCCAGACAGTTCTTGAATATCTCCAGATAGGGAAACTCCACAACCTCCCCGAATAGCCTGATCCACTGCTCTGTCACCCTCACAGTGAAAAAATGCTTCCTCGGGTTCAGATGGAACCTCCTATGCCTCAACTTCCACTCATTGCCCCTTGTCCTGTCACTGGGCATCACCAAGAAGAGGATGGCTCCATCCTCTTGACACTCAACCCTTACATATTTATAAACATTAATGAGGTTTAAATTTGATTTTTTTTTTCTGCATAAATTAACGTTTGCACAAGAAAGCTCTCTTAAGAATTTGAGCAGATATAAATGATAAAAACTCACATTTAGGCTCTTATTTTGGTAGAAAATTTGCTCTGGAGGCCTTTAGTTTATGTTCTTGAAGAGGGCTTAAGCTACATCATGCAATCAATTAATACCAAAACAAGGCTGTCATTATGCAGATAAACTGTTGAGTATGAATTACTCCTAAAAATTTTTGTTATCCTTGCTGGGTAACAGTGTATTTCATAATCTTCCAAGTACATATTTACATCTTTTCAGTCTATTAGATTAAACTATTAAAAGATGCAAGCATTCTGTTAATTATCTGACTGGAATTTAAATATTTAACTGAGTTTTTCTATTTTGAAGTTAAACCAGAAGGGGAAAAAAAAAAAAAAAAAAAGAAAGTAAGTTACTCTGGATAAGATATATAACAGTCATAGATCTATGATAGTATGGGCAACTAGCAAGTAAATGCCCCAGTTCACTGCAAGTTTACATCTTGTTATTGACTTACTTAAACTATTTGGATATTTATGCTTTATATATATTCCATCCATTTTTGCTCTTTGAGTTTTTTTGGGGTTTTTTTTGATTAATGTTGACTTGTGGTTAACTCCGAGAGGAATCACCAGGATGACACTGGACGGGACACTGAACTATAACTTAAATCTAGTTTCACTCACTGAGATCTAATGGATCAATTCAGATGTCATTCCTTTCCAGTTTATTGCTCATCCCGAAGAGTGCCATTGTGTGGCTGCCTTCACAGGGGTATAGTCACAACTGGAGGGGTCTACATGCAGGGATGCTGAAACAAAGAACTTTGAAGTGGATGAAAAAAAACCTGGTTGTTGGGCGGCAATCTCACAGACTCAAAGGTTACAGGGATGGGGACAGAAATAGGAGCAAGTCACACCTCTCCAACCTTTATGTGGGATAGGTGCTATCTGACATACAGAAAAATCTTTCTTTGTATGCAGTCTTCTCGCACAGAAAGAGCTGCATAAATGTACACAATATTTTTGCTATGGAAAGTCTATTTTCAGTGACTGCCTTTGCATATTAGCACAACAATATTTAGGTCTTGCAAGTTACTTGCATTCAGTTGGAACTAATCATAGTGGTCAGCATTTACTACAACTGAAGTGCACCAGTATTTTGATTTAAGAATATCTCAAGTCAGATCTGTTGCTCCACAATGGGTTTGGAAAAACCTGCAGAGGTGGTTTTTGGAGAAAACCACAGGGGAGGGGAAAAGTCCACCCTTAACAGGGAGTTATTATTTTTCAGTAATGAGTTATAGAGTTCCTCCATCTTGCTATTTTTTTGTTTCTCTACTCTCATTAAATTTCTACATGTAGTTATTTTTAGATTGTGTGAAATATCTTTTCATTGTGCTTTCAAACTGGTGCTCCTGAACCATATTATATACCTGTAGAAAATGACCTAGAGAAAGGACCAAACCCAGAATCTCGAGTGTCCAAATGCATGCCATGAAAAAATGAAGCAAACAGTAGTGAACTGAACCAAATAATAATGCATAACATCTCTGAAACAAACAAACACA
>WBNM01035980.1:2040-188959 GCA_013399055.1 Ramphastos sulfuratus | reverse complement strand
TTCCCTGTTTGCATTTCACTATTGATGTATCTCATTTTCTGCTGTGTCTCTTAACTCGTTTTAGGAAAGATCGTGACCGGGACAGGGACCGTGATGACCGTTCTAAGGATCGTGACAGGGATCGTGACAGAGATAGAGACCGTGACAGAGAAAGGGACAAGGAAAAAGATTTGCGCTCTACGTCTAACTCCACATATTACGGCTCTGCTGGGTTACCAGCTATAAAACCAGCAATGATTCCACACAGCATTAATCCTTTCACAAATCTACCACATACACCACGGTATTATGACATCCTGAAAAAAAGGCTACAGCTTCCTGTCTGGGAATATAAAGAAAGATTTACGGATATTTTGGTTAGGCATCAATCATTTGTACTGGTTGGAGAGACTGGGTCTGGTAAAACAACACAGGTGAGTTCTTACCTGTATGGCACTACACTGTTCTTTAAAGGTCAAGACTGTTACTAAGCAGAGAATGGGGGTGAAAGTTGCTCTGTTTTTTTGTAATTGTGAGCAAAACTAACTTGATGAATATAATCCAGTCTTGTTCTCTGGTCCCTGCTCCTCCTAGGCTTTATGATTGTTAGTTATCTTTTTGGTAAAGGAACATAAAGAGATTTTAATGGCTAGACAGAAGTGTAACAATACAAAGCTGAGGTGATGATTCCAAATTTATATCCGTAATTTATTTAGCTGTTTGCTTAGAGAAAAGTAGGAGAAATGTTACAGAAGTAGGGACTTGTTAGTGGTTTATGAAACTTACTTCTATAGAGACAAACTTAGAGGAAAATGAAGTGTCAGATACAATTCCGACGGTGTTTGCCTTGTGCTTTGGTGATACTTAAAAGGGAGAGACTTGTTTGTGTTTCTTTGGTACTGAAACTTCTCAGAGGTCATACAGCTTTCCAGTGCTGCAGTTAAAATCACATCTTTTTTTGTAGACCATTTGCTTTAAAAGTCTTCATGAGCACTGGAAATAGTGGTAACAGACCTGCAGAGTCTACTTAATGTTAAGAATTTTGAGGATCAGCTAACAGGGAGGATCTGAGACACAAGGAACACCACAATGTGTTTATAGCAGGACAGACTTGCTCAAAACTTTAATCAGTCCTCTGCTTTGCTGTTTAAAGTATGGATGTAAGTGATCTAAAAATGTTCTTTATTCTATAACCTGATAAATTTTATGTAAGCAGAAAGTAAAAACTGAAGGATATTTGAGTCTTTATAAGATGGGTTATATTTTAATTACAGCAAATCTTACACAAGTAAACTTTTAAGAAAGAAAATTTGTGCAAAAACAAGATTGCTCATTGCATGATCTAACAGTTTGAAAATCTAAAAGGTATGTGTTCTTAATGTCTGTGACTTAAACTTCAGATACATCTTACCACAGGCATAGAGCTTTTCCTGAATTGTCTTACTGCTTTACCCCTTAGTTTCCAAATGGACTTAAGCAACCCAAAGCATATTTTCTAAAAAATGGTATTTAAGCTACCAAAAGCACTTAAACTGTCTTGGAAGCTTCACTGCTTTCTCTGAATTCTCCCTATGAGACTGCAGATACATTTTGAAACAATTGAAAGTGTCTCTTTAGGAACATATCGCTGAAAATAATCTTGCTGCTAGATAATGAAAACTGTGTTTTGCATGTGGTAAAGTCATGTCCATTTTTTGATCAAGTGCTGTCTTAAAAGCGGTTGGGGGAGGGCAGCCATTTTTCTCACTTATGGATCAGAGCAAGATAAATAATTGTGGTTAAGAGACTTTAATACTTAAACTGAAGATGTACATGGACTATTCTTACGTTATTGATATACTTCAAATAATTTCAACTTTATATAATGAATTGTTCTTGCAAAACTACCTCCCCTTTCATGGAGGTGATAGAAGGCTGTAGAGTAGTGGATAGTAAATTTGAGTGAGCTGCTGCCAGACAGGTTCCTTCTGTGATTATGTTCATGTTTTCATTTTACTCTTGCACTGCAGCCAGGTTTGGAAACTCTTGGCTTGGGCAGTGGAAACAGGAGATGAAACTTCGCTTAGTCTTGTTCCACATAGATTTAAACCCAAAGCAGTGAAGAAGTGTATTGGAAGCAATAACATTCATTTTCAAATCTTAAGTATTTGCAATGGTTTGGTTTGTAATTTGATCTTCTAAATTAGCTGTTTTCTTTAAATGCTCTCTGAATATGCTCAGTGGTGGAATGGCTGTGCTGAATTTCTTTTAGAAAGAGGTTAAGTACTTGTGTAATTGCAGTGTGGGATCGTATGTGGTGCTGGTGTAATAATGTAGATGAAATAGAGTAGCATCTGCCTTCGCTTGAGTGTATTAGCTGTAAAGGGTAGGATATTTGTTGGTGCAACATAAGGGATGCCACTTTGTCAGCAAGTTTTCTTGGCAGGTGAAATTCAGAAGCAAGGTGATTCTGAGTATAACTTAATCTCCTGCTGTCCTTGCACTCCACAAGTTGATAAGGGTAAAAGTCTGACACCTTTTTCAACTATTGAGAATTTGACTGTATAACTTTTAACAGAATGTTTTCAGTAAATGGAACTGGCTCAGAAAATCTGGGACAGTGATGTTCCACTCTTGCCTATCATCCCTTTAAAAACATGACTGACTATTCTCTGAAATAGTCTTCAACTGCCCTCAGTGCATGTGTCTTTTATCTTAGAGGCTACAGTATATGTAGTCCTCACCTCCACATTTATGGAGGCAACATGTGAAAATCCTAATTGAGAAAATTCTTGAGGTTTAAGCGTGGTAAATAAAGTTGTTCCTTGTGCTTTTAGTATTGATAAATTGGCTTTTCTTCAGGAAAGTCAAGGGTTTTGGTACTTTGTATATTTTGTCAGTGGAGTTGAGATAACTTCATTAGGTTTTATAAGAACCAGATAATAAGTGATCAGTATATTCTCAGTCATGACTGAAGTATAAAAGGTAGAACTAAGTCCTTTTTCCTAGTGTTTGTATCTTTTAAAACTGGGCATAAAAAGTACCGTGGTGGTCATCTAAAGCAGCTTAGCACATGGCAGTCCATGTAGCTGTTTTCTTCCATTTGATGCCAGTGCTGTAGATTTTGCTGCGTACTGGAAAACCACTTATTATTTCATGCTACTGTGGCTTGACAGACCTGTTGTTTGAAAGTTTATTTCAGGACTTGCACTGTTTTAAGTCAAGAAGCATCACTTAATGTGCTTAGAGTTGAGTTTTTATTCGATTCCCTAACACTGCAGTGTGTGTACTACTGGATAGGGTTTCAGATTCGTGCTATGAATGCTTAGGAATTGCTATTATTTTTAGCTTTGAATAGGGTTTTCAGAAATTTGAGTTCTCAACAGTATAGTAGTTTGTCATATTTTGATTATCTATGTGCTTTTTTTAATAATGAAAGTGTAATTTTTATTTGAAAAATAAAGTACACATGCTTAATGCGAGTGTGATTTATGTGGTGACATTAGATCCAACTAAGTTGTCTATCTGCTGTGAAATTCTGGATATTTTTGTGCACGCAGTTGCCATCTCAGTGGAATTATAACTTAACTTTGATACAATACAATGGTTGCAGATTACATCTGACTGCTTCAAGTGTGTTTAAAAAGGGATTTTGTTCTTGATAGATCCCTCAATGGTGTGTTGACTACATGCGCTCGTTACCTGGACCAAAGAGAGGAGTAGCATGTACCCAGCCTAGGAGAGTAGCTGCAATGAGTGTGGCACAGCGGGTTGCTGATGAGATGGATGTTATGCTGGGCCAGGAGGTTGGTTACTCAATTCGATTTGAAGACTGCAGTAGTGCAAAAACCATTTTGAAGTAAGTATGACACCCCTGGGGGTGGGGAGAATTGTAGGATAGTGAAGGGTGTGATTCACCTTGTTGCAAAATGCTGCAAAACCTGGTTTCCCATTCTCTTTTTTTCTTCTTTTTAAGCTTTCCTTCCTATTCCTACACCCAGATTTCACTTAAATTCTGCAGTGCTTTATGTTTGAAAACTTAATGTACTTGTTATCCTGGAAATAATTTACTGATGTTTCTATCTTAAAGCTGATTTAAAGCTTTGATCAAGCAACCTAGTGAATGATAAGGAAGAGGGTTCTGTTTCAGACTTAATAAATAAAATCTGTGTTGAAATTGTTTTTGTTTGTGCTCAGGTATATGACTGATGGTATGTTACTTCGTGAAGCAATGAATGATCCTTTGCTGGAGCGCTATGGGGTTATAATTCTTGATGAGGCCCATGAGAGAACACTGGCTACTGACATTTTGATGGGTGTTTTGAAGGAAGTTGTAAGACAAAGATCTGATTTGAAGGTCAGTAATGATGAAGGCAAACAGCAGCATCTTTCTGGTTGCAGGCATGCCAAATAAGATTTCTGTGTGCTTACCGTTGCCTGATATTTATAATCAGCTAAAGTAGATCAAGCGTTTTTTGATGTATTGATAATCTGTATTGGAACGATAACCCTAGGAAATTCTTAATTATATTGAGGACAATACTAGAAACAAAAAAATTGTAGCTTAACCTATCTATATTTGACTAGGACTTTTTATTTACCTTTGTAGCAAGGGTGCTGTATTTTTGTGATAAAAGCAATTGAGTTGTGCTTCTTATTATTATGTAGCACATGCCTAACATTTAGCAAATTCTTGTTAACCTTTGGAATAACTTTTGTTTTCTGCCCTCCAAACCCACAGGTTATAGTTATGAGTGCTACTTTAGATGCTGGCAAGTTTCAGATCTATTTTGATAACTGTCCTCTTCTAACTATTCCGGGTCGCACCCATCCTGTGGAGATATTTTATACTCCAGAACCAGAAAGGGACTACCTGGAGGCCGCCATTCGAACAGTGATCCAAATTCACATGTGTGAAGAGGAGGAAGGAGATCTCTTACTCTTTCTTACTGGACAGGAGGTATTATCTTTTTTTCTGTTCTTTTGTGGGGTTTTGTTTGTTTATGGGTTTTGGCATCCATCATTCCATATAGAAACTGTTTTCAGTGTCTTGTGCAGACTGAAATTCTAATCTTTTTATATCTTATCATTTGAATGACTAGAGCTTTTCTACCTGCCCTACACTTCAGGTCCTTAGTCGTTATCTCTATGCACTATGCATATGCTGTGCTGTGTCCTGCCATTGAGTTGTGGTTGTTGGTTGGTTGGTTGGTTGGTTTGTTTTATCCTGGTCAGAAATGCTTTGTGTGGTACTTCTGTACTCTGGAAAATTGTATGAACACAGTACAGAGGGATTTGATCAAAAAGATGCACTTGTAAAGCCAAATGAACTTCCACAAAGGGAAGATACTTAGGTGGAGCCATGCAAGCGTGAGTTCTTGAGTTTAAGATGCTTCAGATGAGGAGGAGTTGCAGTATAAATCTAAGGCAGAGCCAAAGGTTTTTACTGGCTACTGTTTTTTTTTTTTTTTTCCCTCCACTAAATCTTGAAGGAATTGTACACGAGCAATAAGGTGGATAGCAGTTAATTAATACAGATTAGTTACAGAGTTGGAAGTGGAACCTGGAGATGCTAGGGAGGATCCTGTGTTGATAGGCCTACAAAGAAGTTTAAATTTGGAAACCAAAATAATCTTAATTGTGTGATCCTGCTACTGGACAAAGATAAAATTGTTTTTAATGGTGCAGAAATAAGTGTTCAGTAAAATCTTTCTTCCTGAATCCTGAAAGAAACAAAAATATGTGACTATGTTATGTGAACTGCTTTTCCGTCCATTAGTAACAAAAGAGGAGGTTTTACAAACAACATTATTAGTAATAAACTTTTTTTTTAACAGGATTTCCCCCATAGTCTCTCTAAGAAGGGCTTAACCGTTAATTTTAGAAGCAAACAAAAGCCACTCTAATATATTGGGGAGATTCCAGAAGGGGGAATAATGTTCATGTTCTGTGCCAATGTTTAAAAGAGTGATAGTCTGGATAACTGTAAGCCAGGCTGCCTGATGTCAGTTACAGGCAAAATTGGGAACTCTAACAGGGAGTTCTGTTCACAAGGAAAAAGTATAATTACATTTCAGTCAACACGTCTTTCTTAGACAATAGGTTTTGTCAAACTTGTTCTCAGCATTGAGATTACAAATTTGGTAGTCTGGTTGTGTAGATACACATTTGTTAAACTTGACTTTAAATGTCTCAAGATTGGCTCACCTGCAAATCTCAGGTAGCTGATTTATTGTCTGCTGAAGTTTTGCTAAAGCAGTATAGATTTCACACTCCATTAAGATCAGTAATCTGAGAGCAGGTGTAAAATCCTTACAGATGAA
The DNA here is from genome assembly GCA_013399055.1 of Ramphastos sulfuratus. Taxonomy (NCBI): domain Eukaryota; kingdom Metazoa; phylum Chordata; class Aves; order Piciformes; family Ramphastidae; genus Ramphastos; species Ramphastos sulfuratus. The sequence continues at coordinate 182,678 of WBNM01035980.1, read as the reverse complement.
CCTTGTGGGGAGGAGAAGGCAGAAAAAATGGCACAGGAACTGTGTAGATCTGTCTTGCACATCTTGATAACCTAGGCACTTTGAAATGCAGAGTGTATTCTCTTCCATCCCCGTGTCTTTTTTTCCACAAAGCTGAACGATCATTACACATTTAGGAGGAGGAATCCAAGCTGTATCTGGAGATTTGAAGTACCGTTCTTGATTGTACATACTGAAAAATGTTACTGCGGAATTCTGGTGTCAGTCTTTCAGAAAAATTGAAAGTGATGTTGGTAAAACTGATGCTTACGTAACGAAGAGTAGCAAATCCTTTTAAGGTTTTGGCAGAATGTTTTGTAAATGAAAATTTATTTTAAAATCACTTTTTTTTTTTTTTTGTCAGAATAAGGTTGGTTAAGCTCTGAAACTAAGGAAGGAATTAGAGACTAAGAGGAAGTAGAAGTCAAAATTGACAACTTCAGTCTCAGTGGTAGGGATTGAGTAAGGTTAAGGCAGTAAGCACCCTGGGCTGCAGTAAGCACAAATTATCTTCTTTAACCTCATTAGCTTCACGAAGAGATGGGGAGCAGAACCTGAAAGAAGAGTAATGATATTAATTATGTTCAAGTGTTAAAGGGAGGAAGTTATTTCTATTGTAGGTTGGTTTGTTTTTCTATTTGCCTTTTTTCCCCTCTTGACTCATTTGAATTGATGTCAGTATTAAATATTTGAAATTGGTCAGGTCAAAAAGATACTGAATGTAAGAATCATACTGATACAAGTTCAGTTTTGACATGTTGACAGCAGTTCTCAGGTCAAGTGTTGACTTGCGCCATGGACGACTCTTGTCTAGGTCATTTTACAGAGTACTGTTTCTCAGAATTTGTATTCAGAGCATCTGCTGAAATGATGCAGCTCTTAAGGCCAGTTCTTTTACTGTTATTTCTTCATTTTAGCTTGTAGTTTGCTGTCAGTCCTGAAGGCAGAAAGGAGAATTAGTGAAGTTCCATGCAGCTTCAAGGAGGAAGACAAGTTTTTGCATTCACGTAGTCAAAGCCAGATGTGACTGACAGTCTCCCTGTCTGATATAAACTCAGAGTAGGGAGAAGGTTGAGATACCTACTAAATATTTCTAGTTTGGGAGATGGTTTTTATTTGTGCATTTTGGTTGTTTTTTTTCATTCTACATACTCATTTTACACAGGGTAAAAGGGTCTTATTCTGCTTTGGGATTACTTTCCTTCAATATAACCAGTTATTTCATTTGTAGATTTTTTTGATCTGTGAGAAGGGGGAAGTAAAGCACTGTGCTTTTAATTTTTTTGAGAGCTTGATAAAAATAGGTGTTCCTGTCTCCATCTGAAACATGTTCAAATGGAATATAAGCAGCAGTTCTGATATTCTGAGAATTCAGGACTCCTTTTCTCCACAGAATTTGACCTCAGAATTTCCCTCTGGTCTGGTGGATCTTTACATTTCTAACTGCACAGAAACACAACTTCAGTGAGAGGAATAAACGTTACAGTATCCAAGGGGATTTTTTTAGGTGCGCTAGTCATCAACCTGCCTTTTCCTGGAAAAGTGGGTTAAATCGAAATAAGAATCCTGCCAGATTCAGGAGGCTTAAGTAACCTACTTTCTGATCTGTGCAAATATAGATGGCTGCACTACTGTTTCCAGCAAATGAGAGGGGAACTGTGCACCCTCTTCTTGCTTTGTTTCCTAACAAGGCACTGCTAAGCATTGGTTCCCATACCACCCAATCACCTTCTTTGTTACTAGTGTGTCTATAAAAAGGAGTATTTTCTTTTTGCTCCTTCTTGTCTGTCTTTGCTTTTCCAAGGAGAATTGCTTATGCTGTTGAGGGTGTAGAACAATGTCGAGGACTCCATGTTAATATTCATAGTGTTAAAGTGGAGCTATAGATGCTGTATTTATGTTGTTAATTAATTCTGAAAATTTTGAAGTGCATGATAGACTACCTGGGACAACTCTGCTGACTAGATCTGGTGAAGTACAGATGTGTTGAGTCTAAGTGTCAGTTGTAGCTTGAGATAAAGGAGAATTTTAGCTACCATGTGACTTTTCCCCTTTCTGTGGTTTTACTATTTACCTTTTTGGTTGTAAACTCTTTTTAGAATGAGTGTACTGATGAGTGATTTCATTGACTACAATTTTACTGAGAACTGTTCTTCAAATAATACTCCTTAGAATATTCAGTTTTAGGATCCTAGTGCTACCTGCCTTTGTAAATCCGCTTAAATGAATGCTTAATGTTTTCAGACTCTTCTTGTTAAACATGTCTTTCTTCTTGGCTCTACCAGGGAGAGCAGTTTTAGTCACCTGCTGGAGTGGAGGCTTGTTGTGGATGATTAAACTAGAGAGGCTGTTTTCTGCCAGTGTGGTAAATAAAAGGAAATACATACATATGTTTAATTTTGAAGTTAAAACGATTAAGTATGAAAGAATTCTCTTTTATTGTTTTTAGATGAGTGACAGTGGCTTTTGGTGACTTGCATACTTCTTCCAGCAGTCCATGGTGAGAGGTCTGTAGTTACCTCTGAAGATCTACAGTAATGGCTATATATGCACTTGTCATCTCTACGTTGAACTATTTTAATGAGTCCTGATTAGGGATATGTTGAAACTACATTGGGAAACTCTAGGGAGAAATATCACTTTTATCTCTTCTGAAAGATGATAGGTGGCTATGAACACATGTAGCCTGAAGTGTATAGTGCTTCCATTTATCACTGCTTGCTTGTATTTTACTATCTCTTAAGTATAAAACTGTCCTGGATTCTGTAGTCATTACTGTTGAAGATTAAGCATCCTGTCCAGCATCAGAGCTTTCCCAATTACCCAGTGTAATCTTCTCACAATCCATGAAACAGTGTAGTGACCTTCAGATCAGGAGCTAAGGTCTGTCTGTTTAAGCATTTGACTTGTTTGGGTTTTATTTTCTCTTTTGTGTTTGTGTTTTTTTTGGGTTTTTTTTGTTTTGGTTGCTTTTTTTAAAGGTACAATCTAATTTTATGTTCAATATTTGACAGGCCCAAGTATCAGCTTGTCAGGACTTTGAATGGATGCAACTATGAGCAGGAGTGTTGTTGCATAGTCAACTATTTACTTTTAATGTGTCTGTTCACATAGCATCACTGTTGAAGTATTAATTTGCTGAGCTACTGCGTATGAGCTGTGAATTGTTAGGCCTTCCCTTTTCATTGAGAGGCAGTTACTGAGCTTCAGAAGGGATTTATCAGCAGAACACCAGATGCTGACACCTGTATAAAGACATTTCGTTTGCTGTTCATGCACCAGGAGGGGGCATTCCAGCTCACTGTCTTGTGTCTCCCTTACAGTTCATGAAGGGTCTGTTGGATTTCTTGGCAAAGTGCATCTTTGTTTAAAAGGTTTTTTGTAATTATCTGCAGTTTGTTCCAATTGGCGAGATAATGCCAGAAGGCATTAGGCTTACTATTAAAGGGCTCTGAAATCAAAAAGGAAGAGCCTTTATTTTGTCATGTTTACATTAATTATATGTGCTGATCAATACAGAACATGAGTATTGTATTGTCCATGCTTCTTTAAATACATTTGTGCTGAAAACTTACAAGTCTGTTTAAGAACAAGTAAAAAGCACCCATTTTTTCCTTCCAGGATCTATCATAATTTGTGGTTTTTCAAAAGGACTCTGCGTTTACTTTTCTAATTGCAGTTTAAAGCAGCAATTTTAGAGATCCTTCAGATTAACCTGTAGATGCTTGAGGGTCTTCAGCCTGACTTGAGCTTCGGGCTGGTGAATTATTTGTAGTAATGGAGGTCTAGCCTATTTTCTCAGAGTATACTGTAACTGTTTACTGATCTTGCCTACTGTTGCTTCTCATAATGACTTTGTTTTCCCAACAGTGGTTCAGCTGGAACACAAATAGTTGGTGAGCTTGCCTCTTAGAGCAGTGGAGGCTCTGCTGTGATTTTTTTAGTTGAGGTTAATGAAGTGTTATTCATTAACCTAGATTTCTGTTCACTTCAATTTTCATTAAATCTTGTCATAACTATAGGTCACCTACCTGACTTAAATATGGTTATTTTAAAATGAAATGGAATTGTAAATGAAATGGCTATGGTGAACTTTTTTGTACGGTAAGCTAGTCCAAGAATAGGCCAGCAAATAACTGTCAAAAATATTGAGGTAAAAATGGCATGAAAAACCTTTCCATCAGAGTACTTCCCTGACTTTCTTTAAGCTTAATTGGAATTTCATTTTAATTTTAAAGAAAAACCTGAAACAGTGGGTTGAGAGGTTTGGTTTTGAGCATCCATGTTTATGCCGTAAAGGTGTTTGTTCTCATTAGGTACAATGAAGCAAATCTTCCATATAATTGCATTAGTGATACGTGACATTAAAGCTTAATTGGCTGATTTTAAATATCTTGCATATCAGTTTCTTTTAAATTGTGAAAATTGAAAAGGTCATGAGTGCAGTTTAATATTCCAGGGTGAGAGATTTCAATTTTAGTACAATTTGTAGAGAATTAATTGGGAAACATGACTAAAAGAAAAAGGCTGTTGAATGCAAATTAGGCTGTTCATTAGAGTATAGATGCTGAAGCATCTTGAAGTAGTGTGGAAATTTGATTGCAAATTCAGTAAGGACCTTGATATATTTTTTTAATTGATTTTTAATTTTTTTTTTAATAGAAGCTATCGTAATTGTTCTTCAGGGTGTAGATTTATTGTCATAAAGCACTCTAAAATAAAATGCACAACCTTTTTTAACCAGTATTTTTGTTTTGCAGGAGATTGATGAAGCCTGCAAGAGGATAAAACGTGAAATTGATGATTTAGGCCCTGAAGTTGGTGACATCAAAATCATTCCATTGTATTCCACCCTTCCTCCACAGCAGCAGCAAAGGATTTTTGAACCTCCCCCACCCAAAAAACAAAATGGAGCAATAGGAAGAAAGGTAAATTGGGTGCCGGTGTATTGCTCTGCTCAATAACTAACTACTCTGTTGTATGGGCAATTAAATATGATTTTGAAGTAACAAGTAGAAGGTTTTTTGATACTTTGTAACATTAAAATTTTTAGTGAACTCGGAGTTTGTTTCTCAGGTCAATTTAAAAATTCTGACTTCCGTCTAGAAATCCAAAATGTTCTAGTGACAATTTGATTTGATTGAATGGGAGTGGCATTCATTAAGTTTCTTATGAGAAATGCAAGAAGTCAGATGAAATACTGGGTTTTTGTCAGCCACATGACTGACTTGGAGGGATATTTTTTTTTTTCCCGAAGTAATTATTCTGAGATATGTGGGGGTGTTTTGGAAACAAAACGGGCTGTCTCTTCAAGGGACATTGTCAAGTGAGTTTTGTGTTATTTCTCAAGATGTTTGAGAAGGAGCAAGTTAAAACAAGTACCTTGAAGATACAGCTTGTGCTTTCTGTACCGGCAAACAAGGTGCTGAGATTCTTTCATTGGGCAGAATGGATTGAGAGAGTGAAAAACTTGCAGTAACGGTAGCAAATGTTCATAAAATTAATAGTTGAATTCCTAAATGCTTGCATAAGCCACATTAGAAACTATGTGGTTATTTCTCTGAACATTTGGAAGGCATCTTAATGAAGCTTCCTCAAGTTAAACTAAGCTATCTGAAACTGCAGCAATCACAAAGCTAAGATTTTGAAGGTCAAAGCTGAATCATACTGTCTGCTCTAGGCAGGGCTCGTGCCTTGATTATTTGCTTTTTTTGTGCAGTACAAAGCATGTATAGAATACTGGTGACAACTTTCTAGTGTTCTGGAAGAATAAATTGCTAAATACATTTAGTGAAATAATGCTCTTTTTCATGTTGAAACTGATTGCAGGAAGCATTCAGTCTGAAATCATGAAACTAATGCTGCAACAAGATTGTATTAGCAAATGAGTTAATTGAATGAAATTGTTTTTCAGTGATGAACAAGTGATAGCTGTGTATTTGATTAAATTTTCATTCATGTCTAAGACTGTGCCCATCAAAACAAGGAGTTTCTGGTTTTCTTGATAAGAGTTTTAACAGATGCAGTACGTAGCTTTCATTTTGTTTAACTGAAAAAGCCAGTACCAGTGTTTTTCTGAGGAAGATGCTCTCAGTGCAGTAACTATGTCACTACAAGAAAAATTGCCACGCTAGAAAGGTATCAGCTGTTGTTGAAAGCAGGCACAAAATGCCTAAGCAACAAATTCAAACACAGAGCCACTATGTTCTTGTTTAAAAAACAAAATAAACTCTTCCGTATATCAAACTGCTAAATCTGATATTTAAAAACACTTTTAATTGTGACCATTTCAGTAATCACAGACCTGCAGTTAAAGCTAATTAGGTACAATTTATATTAGGTAGTTCAATGCTAATTGCATTTGTTTGATTTCCAAGTAACTTTGTACTTCGATTTTAGGTTTGAAAGATGTGGTGTAATGTTGCCAAGGTTTTTTTCTTAAATTTCTTGTGTTTTTCCATTAATTAATTGTGTTTGTTAAGCACTGTGACCTAAACAAACAAGGTCTGTGTGTACAACAGAGTCCACTGTGTAAATAATGTATACAATTCAAGTACAAGTTAAATTGATGGACCTTGTGGACTAAGCATGCAAACAGTATTGAGTTGCTGATATTGAAGTGTCCTTACAGAAACTGATGATTAAAAGCAGGACCAAACCCTTTTGACACTGCTCTGTAATTGATATTTGAAGATTCTGGGTATGGACACATCTATACATTAGTAGATCTGGGAAAAGCTGCCACCTTTTTAGATAAGGTAGGCTCTGTAACAGCAAGCTAAATGTGCCTTGACTAGCCTTTTAACACAAGAGCTAGTTTAATTTGCATATTTAATGACTTGCAGGTTTTTAATGAAAATGCATTGTGCTTCTCTGTCAGCACTTAATTGCACTGTTTCTGGCTTTTGTCTCTGACCAGTCTGGGCAGGTTATCTGTGAATGGAAGGTATACAGGACTTGATTTCTTTTTTTGGTTGAGGAGTTGGAAGTAGCAAATTGTTTCAGAGTGGAACACAAATTCCAAATTAATGGCAATATTATTTTTTCCCCCACTGAAGTACTGCTTTCAATATATACTACTATTTGGACAGGCTTAGACCTTAAGTCTACTTAAGAAGAGACAAGCTGTGAGAGTAGTAAGTAGCTGCAAAGTGATCAGCCTGAAAGAGAGGTCGGCAGTATTATCCATCTAGTCCAGCCACTAGCTTTGTTGTAATTCTGAACAAATTGTTAGTGTCTGGAATTGTAACCGCTAAACTGAACACAATGGTGACAGAATTCTCCGAAATGAAGAGGTTAAAGGTAAGCAGTTTTGATGAAGTGCTGAGCAGATTGTTGGTCTTGTTAGAAATATCTGATTAAATCACATACTATTACCAAATTTAATGTGGTCACTATTGGAATGAGAGCTAGTGGTAGACATAAACTGATATACTGCATCTCTGGACATGAAATTTAAGTGACACTGAATTAAGCCTCTCGGCTTTGGTGTCATCCTTGCTTTAATTTTTGCATTAGACTTAACCTCCAAAAAGTTTCTAGAAATGTAAGAATCTAACCTTAGAAAGAGGTAAAGATGTTTGAGTATCTGATAATTTTAAAACACAAAAGTTGAATTTAAATACATACTGTTCAGGATTTTAGCTGGAATATTTTGAGAATTGCCTTATTTCAAACTAAGAACATAGTATGCTGGTACAGTTCTATACCTTTGATTTAATGTTGTTTAAACTGTTTGCCCTGTTTAGGCATTTTACAAGTAAAAAAATTAAAAGGCTGGAATTAACAGGTGAAGTTAAAGGGATCCAGTGTAACTTGTCATTTTGTACCAGAGATGAGAGAAAGTTTTGAGTAGCAATTTTGTAAGTAAAAGATTTGCTCTTCTGTTTCTTTTTCTTAAAACTAATGCTTGTTATATTGTTAATAGGAGCACAGTGGAACAGAAACACTGGACAAAAATTGTTCTAATTGCAGTAGAAATTAATCTTTTTTATGTCCTGCATAACAATGTTGGAGGACAGTTCTGGTAGTTATTGATGAAGTTAAGGAAAGTTTGCTGAAAATTCTTGGTGCAGACACAGAATCAGAGCTTGTCAGGACAAAGTTACAGTTACTATTTTATTTTCCCACAGGTGGTTGTGTCCACTAATATTGCTGAGACATCATTAACAATAGATGGTGTTGTGTTTGTGATTGATCCTGGCTTTGCGAAACAGAAGGTAAATACTATTTCATTTTCCATTTATAGTAGAAAAAATACTCAAATCTAGTTTGCTCAGGTAAAAATTCCCTTTGTAAACACTGGTAAGTCGTTTCCCAGTTGAAATCTTGGGCTTGGTTCTGGTTTTGTTTTTAACTTCTGGTAGGCTTGCATTCAGTCTGCAAGCTTTTGATATTTAGAGCAGTCCAAAATAGTGCAGTGCAGAAGTTTGTTTAAAAAAAAAATTGAAACAAAGATTTTGAGAGCTAGGCTTGGAATATGGATTTTTCTTAAACTTTAGGAAGGCTGGTGTTGTACTGTGTGCCTGTGCTGGAGAATGCTCAAATGAAACCAAGAAATTGTAGGAGAGTAAATAAAAACGATGCCAGAAGCTGCTTCTCTTATGTCATGTCAGTGTAGAAAGTCAGCACTAAATTAAGATAGAAACGTACCTGTTTCTTGCTCGTGTTTATCACATACTGTTGTAGCCCTGAAGAGTGTCATAGAGCTTCTTGCAATGTCATAGGCTCTTCAGAGGACCTGAAATAGCTTGCCTGCAATAACTCAATAACTCAAGAAAGATAAAAGACAAATCTCCTAATCTTCTTTTAGTTGTTTTGCTAACTATAACTGTCCATAACTTGGTTTCTCAGACTTTTCCTTTAATACTCCTATATATATTGTCAGCCTTCTAAGCTTCTGCAGAATGAGAGAGACAGCAGAATGTGAGTACAGTCAGTGCATCTTCAAACACAAAGTTCAGTCACCATTTAGACTGAAATTTTTTTCCCTGAGTAGTTCTCATACTGGAAGAATACCTTCTGTAATAAAAATAAAGTTTTTGTACATGTTTTATACCCATTCCTACCAGGAGGGTGTTAAAACCTGAATCAAATAACATCTTCAAGTGGCAGTACTATTTTGACTACTGCCTTTTTTTTTTTTTTTAACAGTACATTGTTTTCCATGAGTCCTAGTGAGTTGGCAAGGCTTCTTGTATCACTTGTTTATGTATGGCTGCAATGGAAATTTCACAGTAAATTCCAGCATATATTTTGCATGTACTCTTGAAATGCAGTCTTGCTTTGTCATCCGTCTGATTTGTACAGTTGCATTCAACCTTAATGTTAGATTTTTCTGACCTCTGGAACATGATTATCCAACCTTATAATTGTATCGAGATAATTTATTTCCCACCCCACCCCCTGGAATTATTTGAGCATCAAGAGCGTGTTTAGCACTTTATAGAACAAATTGGACACGTTCCTTCTGCCATGAAAATCTTATCTAAAAATACACACATTTGAGGAGGACAGGGAGTCTGGCAGGAGTTGTTGTTAACAAATGAATGGAAAGTAAATGCTGTTCTCTAGGCAGTTGTATTTGAAGCTTTCTGTCACTGTTCCAGACTTTTATAGCCAATTTTTTTTTTCTTTTTTCAGATACATGCAACTTGTGATTTCCTAGTCAGAGGCTGTGTTTAAAAATAATTTTAAAGCAGTCTTTTTGATAATTGTTTTATCCATGAGTGGTGTTCATTCTTTCCATCTCTGATGCCTCCTTCACACAGGTGTACAATCCTCGTATCAGAGTGGAGTCTCTCTTGGTGACTGCCATTAGTAAAGCTTCCGCGCAGCAGCGAGCTGGCCGTGCTGGTCGTACTAGACCAGGCAAATGCTTCAGGCTGTACACAGAGAAGGCTTACAAAACTGAAATGCAGGTAAGATGCCTTCTCATACTGCTTCTATAAGAACATTTGATCAATACAGGTAGTTGACTGCTGTGCTACTGAACAAAATCAGACTTTGGAAGTATTTGGAAGAACAGATGTTCTGAATTCTCTTCTTTTTACCTTCTCCCCTCCCAGGACAACACATACCCTGAAATTTTGAGGTCTAACTTAGGATCTGTAGTATTGCAGCTCAAGAAGCTTGGTATAGATGATTTGGTGCACTTTGATTTTATGGATCCTCCAGGTATCTGTTTCTGTTTTGTGTTGTCTATGTGTTATGTTTTGATTTCTGGAATATTTATTTGGTTTTCCCCCACTGTGTTTATTGTAATCCATAAGGAATATCTTCTTTTTATCCGGAAATTTGGTGCTCTGTGTCTTAGAGCAAGCTTTTTATGCTTGTCTGCATGACAGCTTTTAATAGAACCAAGGAATCTGAATGCTTCTTACCTGTAGAGGATAAGATAAAATTATGGGCATTAGAAAATGTATTATAATTGAGTTTGGATTTTTTTTATTTAGCACCTCAACTATCCATTCTAATTGTGCATCCGTTAACAACTGCATGTAAATGAAATTAGCCAACCTTTTTAAAGCTGAATACATGTTTTTTGCTTAAACTAGAAAGTTCAGGTGTGTCTCTGTTCTAGCAGTGTTAGATGTTCATACATACTTCAAAGATAGCAGGGTTACATTGCTGATTAAAAACTTAAATATATAAATATACCAAAGACGATTGGCTTTTCCTCCCCTAAAATAAAAATACAATTTATAATCTATAAGCTTCTAAATAGCTCTACAGAACAGTGGCATTCTCTGTGCTGTGCAGCATGTGTGATAGCTTAGCAGGAAGGCTTTTGGATTTCCTTCTGGTTTTCGTTGTGGGTGTAATACACACTCGCTACGAGGAACGCAGGATTAAGAGAACATTAAGAGCCTTAGAGGCTCAGGTTTGTCGGAAGACCAGATACCTACAGCTGACATGGCTGAGAGTTTAGAACTGCATCGATCCATTTTGTATGGAACAAGGAGAATGAATCAGTGCATTAGGGGGGAAGCGATATTACTGTGATACTGAATATTTCACAATGCTACTGCTGTCTGAATTTTGAAAAGCAGTAATCTTCAAATACTCAAAGCTTTTGATCCAGTTAAGAGCTCTTCTAAATAAGCAATTATTATTCTCCACTCCCCAGTTCATTCGTGTCTGGACTTACATAACTGAATTTGGTACTAACTTGGAACTTGGTTGAATGGAGAATGAAAAATAAGATGACTTTTAGTCAATGTTTCCTCATTTTATTGCTTATTCAGAAGAGTTTGTTTAATGTGCCTACCTAAATACCTCCTTTTTACCTTTCAGCTCCTGAAACTCTGATGAGAGCATTAGAGCTTTTGAATTACCTGGCTGCGTTAAATGATGATGGAGACTTGACTGAGTTGGGATCTATGATGGCTGAATTTCCATTGGACCCACAGCTGGCTAAAATGGTTATTGCAAGTTGTGACTACAACTGCTCTAATGAGGTCCTATCAATTACTGCCATGTTGTCAGGTAATAGCAGGGAAAGAGATCAAAATAAAATGCACATCTTTGGTTTGGGGAAAATTGGGGGTTTCGCCATCAGTAACATAAGAATAGAAANTTTTTTTTTTAAAAATGACCTTCTTATAGGGATGTAATCAGTCAGGAGGGGTTTAATCATTCCAGATTTGAGAGACCTTGAGCTAATGAATAGTAGTGTTAAGAAATTAACATACATGAAAGGGTCAGACAGGCTTCTCTTAGCTTCAGTTAAGTGTGTGTGTTTGAGTTGATAGAGGGTGGGGGAAAGTCAGGCTAGTGGAAGAGAAGTTTCTTTTTAGGCTCATAGCTAGGACCAGAAATGTCATCTCAATCAGTCTGGTTTTAAGGCAGTCAAACCTATTTTCAGTAAATCCCAGTATTTGTGAAAGCATTACCATGTAATTTATCTTACACCATCAGCTCATACATGAAATGATGATGCGTTTTTCAGTCATGAAGTGGCAAAGCTGAAGAACAATCATTATGTTTAAAGACAAGAAAAACTTTGGGGGAGGGTGTATATTTATAAAAACTTAATTTGTGTGCACAGCTGTACTTTGCTGTGTTGTGTGAATAGTGCTGCATCAAAGCAGACCTGCTTGTCAAGAACTTGATGAGAGAAGTGTTACCAAGCAAGCTTTGTATTTCATTGCCCAGTTACATAGGACCGACTTCATTTTACAACTAGTTGTCATAAGACAAGATCAAGATTTAGTCTGTTTGAAAATGGGGATGTTTTTTCTCATAAATATCCTTGTGTCTTTTGGGTGCGCTGTTTTACCAGGCTCCTCACAATGCAGATGTGCTGGTTACATGATTAATTCGGTTGAACAGTGAAAAAAACAACAAATGTTTTGGCTTAGTGTGAACTCTGTTGCTTCAGTTCAGTCTTACAGTATATTGATATCAAAGGTTTTAAGAACAAGCTGAAATGTTTGTTGCAGAGTTACTGTTCAGACTCAGAGCAGATGGGCAGGGCAGAATCATAATCATTTTTTTGGTAATAAAATGCCTTAATTGCGGAGGTGGTGGTAGGTTGGTGCCTGTCTTTCTCTTCCCTTTTCCCCCAGTCTTTACTACAGAATAGTTTAGGTTTAAGTGATTTGTCCTACTCCTTTTTGTCTAACATTTTCTAGGCCACGATGCTTTTTTGTTTCAAGGCACAGTTAGTGTAATGATAAATAAGAGAGTTTTTAATAGAATTGGTTGGACTTCATTAATATATGAGTCGAAACTGAAATTCTGCTCTCCTAAAAACAAATAGTCTTAGCAATTGTGAGGACTGTTTCTCAATGCAAACACTTTTTACACTGCTGGCATGACTCTGTTAGGGTGCCTTAAGTCCACATAAAGACTGTCAGGCTCTGGATAGCAATCCAGTTATTAATAGTTTGGACCAAACGGAAAATTAGGTACAAGAGAAAAACAGAATGGCACTGAATAAATGAGCAGGTGAATTCATTTTATAAGAGCCCTTGTGTCTTCTTGTGGGGTAGAAAGTATTAAGCACTTACTCAAAACAGTGAGTTAAATCAGTGATAGAGTAATTTGGAATTTGCTTTTAGTAGTCTGAATTTGAAGTTAAAATACACTTTATATTATGCCTGTTTTCAAGTGCAGGACCTGAAATACAGAGTGTTTATTTTGCACCTGCATTTCCTTTTTTCTTTAATGCAATGGTCTTTCCTGATTTGTTACCATGGGATTCACCATTGCAGTGTGGGTCTTGTTGATTTTTTTTTTAATTTTTTTTTTCCCCTCTCCTCTTTTTCTCCTGAATGCCAGTATTCAATTCAATAGATGATTTTTTTTTTTTAAACGCAGTGTTTTGGGGCTTTTATGGGGTTTTAAGAATAAAAGAAAGTAAATCCATACAATACCCCACTAAAAGGCCCTCATCCCTTAGGGATAGATGACATACAAAGAGGTGGTCTTATGTGATTGGTGGGCTTTGGGTAAGAGAAGGCTATGTAGTCCCAAGCAGTGGGAAAATGAAGGATTTATAGCATGAATACAAATATTAACTGTTAATTTTACTGAGATTTGACCTTTTAAAAATTGCATCCACTTAAAACCAAGCTGATTTTTTTTTCTTCCTTCCTCTATAAAGTGAAGATCTCTTAAAACTACTTTCAGCATCTTGTGACTTAATATTGGTATTACAAACCTGTATGAATGTTGACAGACCATGAATTAAGTTGGTTCCAATATTATTTGTGGTCTCAGGTAGGGTGTATTTGGAAAGGGAGCATTAGAGCATTGAACTTGGATTCAAGTCAAACCTATTCAGATTTATGTAAGAGAATGTAATGATAAACTCCTCACATGATGATTGGTTAACTTTTTTCCCAAGTAGTGCCGAAGGACGGTTTAACCTCCCACCACTGCCGCTACCATTGCAACCGTTAGACTCATTAATACCTTCTTCAGGTGTTTCTGTATACCAGTGCTGATAACAATACCAGCTGGGGAAGAGGACTTGGGTATTAATAGTGTGTTCTGTCTAGTAGAGGCTTGTGATAAGTCTCATCTTGGTTTAGACTGTGCTAGTGCAGTACAATTTCAGAACTGTCTTCTCCACTCTTCTTAAAGGCTTTCTGAGAAAGCAAACTTGCTATTGGAAGTATGTTGGTACTTGAGGTTCTAGCTCCTGGTAGAGTTATCAGCACTGGGTTTTGAACTTAAATCTGTTTAGCCTTCTAGTATACATAGGTAATCTTGATGGCCTTCAGACTAGAGACTTTGATGCCTACATATAGTTCTATTAAAATAATCAGGTACTCTGTAGCTTTGAAACCCTCTTGTCTTACAGATGTGGTTAGGTGTTGATGTACCAAATCAAGGTAGTAAACAGTCCAAGATGCAGTTGGAGGCCATCCTGCCCTGCCCTATGCTCTGTGAACTGACCTAGCTAGGCCTTGTTCCTCTATCTGTGAATGCGTGACTCATCGATATGGGCGTTTGTGTTGGGCCCATACCAACCTTGTTTAGTCCCACAGTGTTTTGTTCGCCCCACGGAAGCAAAGAAAGCAGCAGATGAAGCCAAGATGAGGTTTGCCCACATAGATGGAGATCATTTGACGTTGCTGAATGTCTACCATGCTTTCAAACAAAGTAAGTGTGTACCTGGTTTACCAGAATTGTTTGTAGTTCTTTATGCTTTCTTTCCTGGGTTCCAAGGACAATTGAAAGGCTTAAGTTTGTTTTTTGAGCCATTCTGTTGTAATCTTAAATATTCAATTTATTTTTTGAAGTGTATAGAAGAGTTATTTAAGTGATACTTTTTGTCGAAGGCCAGAAGCAAAACCAAAAAGCTAGCCAAGAGATCATGTAATGAACTGATGAGTATGGAGACAAGCCAGGCTTTTAAATCAATGCTGGGTAACCTTGGACAGAAGGAAGTAAACATTCCTATAATTAAGAAATATTGGAGGTTTATCTGGCAATTAATTATAGAAAAAAAATCTGCATTATTGCGTAGTAATTTTTCAAGGAGAGCAGTGCAGAAAATATACTGAATTTGGAGAATATGTTCCTGGAACCAAAAGCTTTTAAATATAGTTAGGATTTCTGTAATAATGCCTTGGGATGGACTGAGAGGCAAAAGGGTAATACATCAAGAAGTAACTTACATCCGTAGCATAACCTTACCCCGTTTCAGTGTGTGGAATGGCCCTCCTCAGCACAGCTGAAATATATTTTAGCAGCTTGAAAAAGATGGGAATAAACAGGTGAAGCTGGGAGTTCTCTTGAAAAAATGACTGCATAAGTGGCACACTTTTAACAGTGACTTCCCTGGTGGGAAGTAGAAAGATTACTCTTTAACTGCCAGCCAGTTAAAAGAGTGCTTCAGTTGCATTTTCCTGTAAGCAAAAAATCCCCACAACAGTCTATTACCCCGAGTAAAAAGAAACAGCAACTTGGTGTCCCTTTTTGTTGCAGCCTTGATTAGAAATTTTGCATTGAAACATTTTAATGCTTGGTCATTATGTGGCAGTCCAAAGTAAGTTTATCTTCAAAGTCTGGTCAAAAGTATTGAAAATTAATTGAAACAATAGCTGAGGAGCTTCTGCTAAACACGTGTGAATTGAAGGCATCTGTTGCTTGTTTTTATTGTTGGCTTTTTAATGAACAAGATACAGGATCTCTTGCAGACATTTTATGTGTGCATGTTTCTGGAAGCTACTGCTTTCATGTTCAGGTTACAGAGGGATGGAGTTATTTGAGGAATAATCTTTTGTTCAGTTTCACTGTGAAATAGAGCAGCATTTCTGAGATTTGTAGTAGGAGAACAAAATGCTGCTACTGCTTGCATATGGAACCATATAACAGTTATGTGTCATCTAAAAATGCATACTTCAGATGGCACACAAAACAACACACGATGTGATGCATCAGTTCTGATTCTGCTGTGTAATGAACAATTGCTTCAGCATTCATGCTTCATTTAAAATAGATTGGGTCAGGTAAAGTACAGAACTTAAATTATGTAACTGTCCCCTTTTTCAATGCAAATTCAGAATGGTCTCTATACAAGAGATACTTTGCCATATTTTTTGAGGCTGGCTTGCTTGGATTATTAAGCTGACAAAGACTGGAAGAACATCACTTGAAAAGTAACGATAGGGAGAACTGAGTTTCTTATTGGTAAACATGCAGGTTTTTATCCTGATAGGATGACTTAGGCTTGCTATCTTAACATTCTTATTAGAGCTATCAGCAGTGGAAACAATTTCAGAGTACAGAGTTTGTTACTGCAATTGTGCTTTACCAGTCAGCTACATTTACTTAAATTGCTGTGAGGTGCATCACACTTTATTAGATTAGTCTGTTTGTATCTTAACTGTTAATCAAATGCTTAATTTAAGCAGGATTTGGTTTCCCAAATGCAGTAGAACTATGTCAAATCTTCTTGCATGTTCATTACATGCTACAGTTACAAACTGTGCAGCGTTTCTTAACTTCACTTACACTCCGCACTGCAGGTTTGGAAGATGATTTTTGAGAAGTGCAAAATGTATTGATGTGGTTTCAGCAAAGCTCACCATTGGTGTGCGTATTCGTGGGGTAGGAGGCAGCTGACCTTTGTCCTGCCCTCATGCTTCCAGAATAGAAAACACTTTGGGCACCTTATTATTGACTCAATAAACTAAGAGTTGTTGTCACTTATAAAAGTTGATGGTTATGTTTTTTCTTGTTCAAGTGACTGATCGATTGGTTAGTTGCCGTTTCCTTCTAATTGGATGAAATACTAATTTTTGATTCATGTTTTTTAATGTTGCAGATCATGAGTCGGTTCAGTGGTGTTATGACAACTTCATTAACTACAGGTCCCTGATGTCTGCAGACAATGTACGCCAACAGCTGTCACGAATCATGGACAGATTTAATTTGCCTCGTAGAAGCACAGACTTCACCAGCCGAGACTATTACATCAACATAAGAAAGGCATTAGTTACTGGCTATTTCATGCAGGTGCGTGTGCCTTCTTGTAGGGAGCATAGTTCAGTGCTTCTGCGGCTTTTACTATGGTAGTTATAATCCATCAAAACTTTATGAATGGGTTTTAAATTATACATAGCTACCTGTGCTGCCACATAGTATAGCGGAACAGGCTGCCTGGGGTGGCTTGTGGAGTCTCCTTTTCTGGAGATATTCAAGACCAGCCTGGATGTGTTTGTGTGATCTGGTATAGGTGATGCACCTCTGGCAGGGGGGTTGGGCTAGGTTGTCTTCCAAGGTCACTTCCAACCCTTAACCTTCTGTGATTCTGTGGTCTTTGTCAGGTTGCTTGGTTGTTATTTAGTCAGATCTTATTTGGAAGGCAAGTCAAAGACAGACTTGTAGTATTGAAATACTGTTTCTGGCCTGAGAATTCAGGAATTGACCACTATCTTCTAAACAGCTAAGGAAGTAACTTCATAAAGCATTTCAAAGTAACCTCAAAAGATCTAGTTCTAAATGCTCCCCCCTTGGAGGTGTTCAAGGCCAGGTTGAATGAGGCCTTGACTAACCTGTACTAGTGGGAGGTGTCCCTGCTTATGGCAGGGGGTTGGAACTAGATGATCCTTGAGATCCCTTCCAACCTTACCATTCTATGATTTGTAATCTGTTACAAATAGGGGAAGTGTAGATGCATATAAATATTATGTGCAGTTCTTGGAGCAAGAACTAATAGTGGAAAATTTGTCAGTATTTAAAGGTGGAACAATGTCCTGTGATGTCTTCTAATCAAACTTGGAACCTTTTTTGGAAGATGTGGCTTAGTCAAACACAGGATATATCAGGGTCACTACAGAAGCTGAAATTAAATGACTTATGCTGTACAGGAAGTCAGATGTCAGGCGATTAGACTACTAATTAAAATCTCTTTCTTGCTGCTACTCAGTCTTTAGTGCTATTTCATGCATCTAATTATGTATATTTTGAAGTCTTTACATAATCAGGGTCTTCCAGTAATAGAATGGAAACGAAATAAACCTGTGGCACGAAAGTGGTCACCAGTGCATTTAATGCTATTCATTTTTCCCTTTAAGAATGCAGAACAACAGTTTAAAAACTTTTTAATAGCTTCAGAGACACCATTGCATGCTCTGCAAGCAGCAGCTTTGGAAGCCCAAGCGTCTGACATTGCTCCTTCAGGGCATGTTAACGTTCTCTTTCCAAAAGACAGACAAGAAACAAACATTTCTCTAATCTGTCAAGACCAGCCTGCCAAAATTTGTGGCTTTAAATCTGAAAGTGGTTGAGTCTTGTGATACTATTCCTGTATTTGCGCTCTGAAGTGCATTTGGATTTTTAGTTTCGTGTGTTTGACTTGAGGCCTCCAGTTGGGCCCTTTAGCTTCAATGCCATGATAGATAATAAAGAAGCATGAGCCAATCAGCACTTCAGAGAAGGGTGGGGCATTCTTCATGAAATTGTGATATCCTTGAAACCTCTGTTGTGAGAACTTTCTTAAGGGGGCATGTGTCACGGTGGCTGCAGTTCTGTCACGTTGATACAGGCATTAATAAATAACTAAAATCAGCAGGTGGCCTTTTTTGGGCTGCAGAGGTGCATAGGCTGGCTTGGTGCTTTATGATCCTCTTAAGTCATGTTTGTGTATCTGCTTATGTTATAGTCAGTAGTGTTAGTATCTTCTCCCTCAGCCCCATTCAGCTCAGTAGCCCAGTTCACAGATGTTTTATACTAATACATGACAGATCCCTTGATTATCTCAGAGTCCAAGTGTGTTCCATAGTACTTTGCTTACTACCAGCACTTAGTGAAAAAGGAGTTCATTTCTTTGACATGCTTCATATGATTCTGTGGTTTCTGTGGAAGCTTTTTATACTCTGAAAAACATTACAGAATCACAGAATGCAACCATTTCGTGAGGTTGGAAGGGACCTTTGGAGGACATCTGGCCCAGCCACCACTACACTGGGATTGGTTATGTGCCAGGAGTTCAGAGGAGCATAAGTGTGTTACATGCTGCCTCCCTTGTGTCCTTGTTCACTACCTAATGCCGACCTTGGTGCTTGCTTGAGCCCATTCTGAATTCTTCTAGCATAGTGATCTGGCCAAGCCACTTTACACCTTCAGAGAAGAAGCAGAATGGGCTCTGTGAGCTGTACTGAAACTGCTTGGACCAGGAGGAAGCAGGAAAATGTAGTAGCTGACAGATCATCATTTTGCTGTGGGGCCATAGCTTCACTGCAGTTTTCATGACAGCATTGCCACTGCTGAACCTGATCCTGCTCACCAATCCATGCATTAACGAGCATGCTCACTAGAAACTCAACAGGATGAAAATGGTAGCTCAGTGTTGGCTCAAGATTGAAAAGTCAGAGTAGTGCATGGTCACTTCAAGGGGACATCACTGATAAGCTAAGTTTTAAAGAAACAGGGTTGATTTTTCTTAATTGGGGTTCTTTCAGTCCCTATCCTTCCCTGGAAATTAAGACCTAACTGTACTTTTGTTTTACCTTGAGTTTGTTTAGCTCAGAATCTTTTTTACTTAGTTGAGAATTACATGAAGTAAACAAGAAATACAATTCTTTATCAATATAAATGACATAGGAGAGCAAATTGTATGTATTTGGGAGAGCTAGGTGATAAGACTTCACTATTTTAATACATCTGACTAAATTGTATTGATTTAAATTTAACAGCACAGTTTTCTGGAGTGAAACCTAAGTAAATTAGTTGTTCTGTCCTTTTATAGGAAGAACAAAAAGAGGAAACACCCAAATATTTTTCTACATGTGTTTTACTTCTGGTTTGAAAAATGAAATCTGTTGTTTGGGGTTTTTTTGGTGTGGGTTTTTTTTTTTATTTTGGAAATAAACAAAAAACTTCCTTTAAAAAAAAACCTACATAGTCCCACAGCAACATATGTGCTGTATCTGTGACAGATGAGTTTCCAGTCTAGTCTGGTTTGCAGCTATACTGCTATTTAATTTTGCAAACATTGGATTGAGTTGGATGAAATTAAGCCTAAATTGTTACAGACAGTGCACTGTTAATCTCCATTTAAAAGAGCCTCTCTTGGCTCCCCAGGCTTGAAATAAAGTAGCAGTGTAATCTCTAAAATCTTGGGTGAAAAGATTTTTGCAGACTGTTGAAATATTTTGTTCCACTCCTAAAGCATGATCTGGATATTAATGTCATAAAATCTAAAAGAGAAGCACCCTCAAAGTAAGGAATTCGTTACTAAGGAAATACTCTGACTTAAAATTAGAGGTAGCTTTTGATTTAGAAGTCCTGGGATTTTCATCTAATAGATGGATTTTACCTTTGGGCAGCAAAAAAGGTAAGCTGTACCTAGGAATTAAGAAAACAAGTACACAGTCTATATTAAAGGAAAGCAGCTAATGATCGTCTGATTAAAACCGTGTCTTTCAGACATCTTTCAGCCATTGTCCATCCTGCTTAATCTTTTTTGTGTGTGTATGTGTAATGAAATAAGTACTGAGGTCATCTGGAATTACCAGTATCAAAAGGTTAATTTTAGTTACCTGTTCTGTTAGATTAACTGTTCTTACAGAGAATATCCTTTAAGGATAACTGTCTGCTTTCCCAAATCTTAATGAGCTAGCTATCGGAGCATCTCGGTGAGGTAGGCATTATTCCTTTCACAGAGCAGGAAGCTTAGTCAGAGAGAGGTTAATTGATTTTCGCCAAGGTCACGGCAGAAGTGTGCTGCTGAACTTAACACTTTCCAGCTCTGAGGCTTATGCTGTAACAAAACTGCTCTGATTTCTGACATGCTAAACTTGCCATTCTTACTGGGCTGACATATTTTTTTTATTTTAGGCCCACTGTGAGAGGATTTTGGGACTAATAAGTGCATTAGTGAAATTACCACTGGAACGCTGCGCTAATACAAACCCACAGGGCTGATGTTGTGACTCACCAGTCCCACAGCAGCTACTTGCAATGAAGCGCTCAAGCGGGTGTCTATAGTAGACCGCAGTTAACCCTCTGTGGTGTAACAGACTTTCCACCAGATACTCCTGCCCAGTACTTCTGTTTGCATTGCTGTTGCTCTAATAATGATACTTCTTTCTGGGTCAAAACTATTTTTGTATGTTGCTGGAACTGTGCATTAGAATATTCGCTGACTCTGGCAGTTAGCAAAACCAATCTGGTGTCTTGACTGACTAACAAAACCTGAACAGTAGAAGTGGTCAAGTAAGATGCCAAATCCAGATGAGGTTCGAAAGTTAGGGTGGTGTATTTTGCATAGCACACTGAGCAGTTGACTTGGTGTAATTTAAAAATTGCCTGTAGTAATGCAAGAATGTCTTTTTACTTAGGTGGCACATTTGGAACGAACAGGGCATTACTTAACAGTAAAAGATAACCAGGTGGTGCAGTTACATCCCTCCACTGTTCTTGACCATAAACCGGAATGGGTGCTCTATAATGAGTTTGTCCTTACAACAAAGAATTACATCCGGACATGTACAGACATCAAGCCAGAATGGTAAGCCAAAAGTCTTAAAACAGTCATGACCTGCTGTAAAGCTCTTGTTCTTCTTTTTCCTTTCTTAAATTGAGGTCATTCCTTTCACTTTCCCTGAAGCTAATATTATTAAAGTGGTTTGGGGAACGGCAGTGCCACAGGCTTGAAGTCTTGCAGATGAATAAAGGCTTTCTTTGTGGTGCTTGTTTCTGTTTGTGGGACCTGTGTGTAACACTGGGATGCCCAGAATCTGTATGCAGCGAGGAGGTGCACTTGAGACTGGTTACTTCAGTAAGCCTGTTGGGAAGCAGGTGCTTGGAGATGCTGCGTTTGGGATATGTAAGATACACCAGTAGATACTTCTCAAAATTAGGGATCTCTCTTGGCAATGGGTGTCTTGGTTTGTGTGACTTAATTTTTTCCCCTGAAGGATCCAAACAAGATTCAGTGCTACCTTAAAATATGATTGAAGCTGGTGGTAATGCTGGGGCAGCCTGCCCTGTCAGAGTGTTTGTCAATAGTGTTTATACAAGGAAATGGGAGGCCTGATCCTCTGCAGGCAAGCAGACAAGGAAATGGGAGGCCTGATCCTCTGCAGGCAAGCAGAAGGCTGAATTGTCTTGCCTGTCTTTAAGATTGTACTTCAACTGCCAAGCTGTAAGCTTTGGGGACCCAGGAGGTTCTTCAGTTGTTGAGGTTGTGCAGACAGTTTAAAGATACATGTGATACCTGTAGCATTTGAATGGAAAACAGGTGTTTGAATCCTTCCTGAGAAATCTTATTGTCAGTAAGTGCTGGATAGCCTAAAGCAAGATCCTGTGGCCTTGGTTGTGTTTTCAAGCTTAAAACAGCTATGGCTTAACTATGCTCTTACACCAACTGATACTTGGAGGACTTTGTGGCTTGTGTGCTTTGATATTAAGCAGCAGACCTGCCGTTGCGGGCTACCACGGCATGTGCTGAAGCAGCAGCATGGGGCTGTAAGGTATTGCCTTTTGGGATTGAGATTTAAGTATCTATGTAAACTTAAAGTTGCAGAATGATCTGTAAACAATTGATGATCTTGGCTTCCCTCCATTGTAGAGTTTCTGTAAGTCTGAGTGTTAGTAATGAGCTTCTCCTTTCTCGACAGGCTGGTGAAAATTGCCCCTCAATATTATGACATGAGCAACTTCCCACAGTGTGAAGCAAAGAGACAGTTGGATCGGATCATTGCCAAACTGCAGTCCAAGGAATACTCACAGTACTGAATTCGTGCGTTGAACTGAAGTTATTCAGAGGACAGCTTTAAGAGATGAAAGGATTCAAAGTTCAAGTTGTGCTCTTCACTTTGGTTCAATAATGGCCTTTATTTTGAAAGCTTTTTAATTTTTCTTTACAGTAAATATTCCATTCTGATTTCATAAATTAAACATTTATGCCTCCCTTTTGTGTTGACACTGTAGCTCATACTGGAAAAGCTGATCAATGTTTTGCAGTTTATTGAAAGTAGTTCTATATATAACAATGTTATAAGCATTTCTTTAGAAATGGTTGAAAATGCTTCTAAAAAAATGTGATTATCGACCATGGTATGCATGATCGTTGTAATTGTTGACATTCCTTTTAGAAGTTGTGAAATGTTACAACTTGTGCTTCTGTAGACACAATCTTCGGCTTCAGTACAGAGGTACTGACTTCAATAAAGTCTATTTATACTAATTTTGTGCCACAGTATGTCAGTATTTCTACTGTTCTGATCAAAACAGCAGCAGCCATTTAGTCTCCCCTTAAACTGCTGGTTTATTGGCGTGACAGTGGTTCAACATTTATACTGAGAAGTGTGGATGCTTAAGCAGCGCAACCACAGCGATGGCAGGATAATGCAAGCAGTGTTGGTCCACTGCAAACTTGTTTAAATTATGTAGGAAAGTGTTTTAAAGCCAAAATGCATGCAGATGTCTTTGGAGAATGCTTTCTTCAGACATATTCCTAGATACTTCTTGGGCAGAACTGCGGTTGTATCTCCTGTAAAGTGAAGTGTCTGTGGCCACTGAGAAATGGCCCTGCTGGGCAGTGTTCAGGTACAGTTCAGGGTCAACACAAAACTGTAAGCAACAGTGTAGGTCACATTGCACCACTGTAACTTTGTAGTGCAACAGGACTCAGCAGCATTTTCCGTTTGGGAAAACTAATTCCACATGGAATATACAATCACATTTGGTCCAAGGGCTGGAACCCCTCTGCTGTGAGGACAGGCTGAGAGAGTTGGGGTTATTCAGCCTGGACAAGAGAAAGCTCCAGGGAGACCTTCTTGTGGCCTTTCAGTACTTAGTGATCTCTTAAGAAAGCTGGGGATAGCAGAATCTGTTGTGACAGGACAAAGGGTGATGCTTTTACACTGGAAGAGGGGAGATTTAGGCTAGATAAAGGAAGTTGTTCTCTGTGAGGGTCGTGAAACACTATAAGGTTTCTCTGAGAAGTTGTAGCTCTGTGTGTGTCCCTCATGCTTGCAGTCTTGAAAGCCAGGCTGGATGGGTATTTGAGCAGCCTGGTCTAATGGCAGGTGCAGGGGGAAGTAGCTAATCTTTGTTTCTTCCAGACAAAACCATTCTGTGCTCTAAGGCATTTGGTCAAGTTTCAGTATTTCCTCTCCCTGGAGTCACTCTGGCAAAGAGAAGCTGGAGCAGCTCTTGCTGATGACACAGGTTCCCCTGGAATGGGAGCTGTGTGCTGTCATGCTGTAATGTTGAAGCAAAACTAGGTTATGCTTAGAGAGCTGGCAAGCAACCTCAGTTCAGCTCATCTTAAGCACTGGTGTGGGCTATTCCGTTTAAGTCAGAGCAGTTGGCTGTAGAGTTACTTGATTGCAAGTGATTTTGGGATTTTCTGATTCCATCTTTTTTCTAGTTGTCATTTATATGATAGGCAGTGAAGTTGTAAAGTTGTTTGCTTTGGGGTTTTTTGGTTGTTGGGTTTTTTTGTTTTGTTTCATTTGGTTTTTTTTCCTTAATAAAATCAGTGCTGTGAAGAAAAACATGTCTGAAGACTAAACTTTAAGTGAATTGGTAGTACTCAGTGGGACTTGTGAGTCTGCCTGAGGTGTGATAAGCCAGTGAGGGAATGGGGGCATAGAAGTCCTGAACTCCTTAAGCAGTTTGTATGGTTAGGAGCACTACTCTGAAACCAAGTAGTGTTCCTAACCATACAAATGTTTGTCCTATAGATACCTGCTCTAGGATAACTCAGGTTCAGTGTCTGGGCTTTCACGTCCCCCTTTTTGGGGGCAGAAGGTGCTACTTTTAGTGCTGAAAAATGGCTGCTCCTCAGGTAGGAATTTCTCTGGTGTTTGTTTGCAGCCTTCAGCTAAGTGGTGTAGAACCACCTTCTGTATGACTTTCCCTGGATATGGCCAGCCCCACAAAGGCAGCCAGCTCTCAGTGTGAAATCCCTCGAGGATCCCAGAACCAGCTGGCATAAGCTGCAGCAGCTTTGGTACTTGCGGATGGGGGAGCAGATGGCTGTGGCTGTGAGTGGAACTTGACATGGGAGAGACTTTGGCCTGGTTTTCTGTTTTCCTTTTTTTAATTGTCATACCCACAGACCCAGCCTGGGCTGTGACAGCCGACCTGGGATCTTTCACTCTCCCCTGTCTTTGCTACCAGGAATGCAAATACTTCAGGCCAAATTAGTGTCCTCTGACAGCTGTGCAACCCTCCCATCTTCCAATTAAGTGGGTGACACCTGTGCAATCCACTGACAGGCCCTGGGGTGCACCAGTGGCACTGGCTTAATTGGAAGGCTGTTGGGTGTCCCAGCTGTCACCAGGGACAGAGTGGGCCGGTGCCCTTGCCCCTCCTGGCAGGGAGAATGTGAGCTATGGGAAGCAGCTTGGCTGGTGGGATCCTGCTGGATTCTGGGGACTAATGCTTCAAGAAGGTACTGTAGCTCCAGCATCTGGGGAATCCAGTGAATCCAATAGCTGAGTGACCCACCTAATACCCCAAGAAAACACTTTTCTTGCTGGAGAACCGGCAAGCAGGGTACTTGCAATGCTGAAGTTCAGGACTGAAGCATTTTCCATACTAGACTATGTGCTGAATCCTTTACTGACCATCTGCAGCACAGTAGAGAGTGGCCCCAAGGGCTGGAGTGTCTTTGTGCAGGCACCAAGCAGTTGCCATTCTGCTGCACAATACTGGTTGCAAGGTATTTAAAGGCTGGGGCAGTAACTCATGGACTTGCTTAAATCACTTAGAGTTACTGCAAACTAAACTTCTTAAATGTGATTTTCAAGCCATGCAGCAGTGGGAAGGGAGCAAGTTCAAGAAGTAACTGTCTCACTCTCAAGAAGCGATGAAAGGGACAGGATGGTTTCCTAGAGAAGGGCATTTTCCAGGTCCTGAAGGGAAATTGTATCCAGCACCCTCTTGTTATCTGGGGCATCGCCCAGACAGGTGCAGAGTAACTTGGGTTTGGAGATAGCTTTATGTTTTTCACAGCTTGCATGTTGAAAGGCAAAACCTCATCCACATTTCTCTGGTGGGGAAAAAAAACAAACTGGTTGCTCAGAGAAACAAAAAGAGACCAGGAAGGGAGAAGTAGGAGTAGGAGTGAGGCTGCTTTATCTATGAGCATGTGAAGGCCACTTGTCTCTCTTAGAAAATGGAGTGGAACATCTTCCTTACGAGGAGAGACTGAGGGAGCTGGGGCTCTTCAGCTTGGAGAGGAGGAGCCTTAGGGGTAACCTCATGTTTATAAAGATGTGAAGGGTGAGTGCCAAGAGGCTGGAGCCAGGATCTGCTCAGGGATGCCCAATGACAGGACAAGGGGCAATGGGTGGGAGTTGAGGCATAGGAAGTTCCATGGAAAAATGGGGAAAATGTTTTCGCTTCGAAGGTGTCAGAACAGTGGAACAGGTTGCCCAGGGGGGTTATGGAATCTCTGTCTCTGGAGATGAATATTTAAGACCTACCTGGATGCATTCCTGTGTGATCTGCTCTAGGTGATCCTGCTGTGGCAGGGAGATTGGACTGGATGATCTCTTGAGGTCCTTTCCAGCCCCTAACATTTTGTGATTAGAAGAGTGAGAAGCAGCTGCAGTCCTGCTCACTGTGAGAGCTCTGGTTTGGCTGCTGCAGACTGTAGTAAATGG
Organism: Ramphastos sulfuratus; assembly: GCA_013399055.1. Lineage (NCBI taxonomy): Eukaryota > Metazoa > Chordata > Aves > Piciformes > Ramphastidae > Ramphastos > Ramphastos sulfuratus. The sequence goes on along the minus strand of WBNM01035980.1, from coordinate 156,075 downwards.
GGGGAAGAGTTGGAAATTGCAAAACACACGAGTTTGCTAATGTCAAATAGAAACTGAGCTTCCTGTGCATTCTGTTCTGGGAAATGCCACAGCTGACCAGCAGCCCCTGTGGCTCTTTCTGCTGGCCTGTGGTGTGAGGGATCCTGAATGCAGCTCATCAGCTGCCCCCACCAGCCTCAGCTGTTTGCTCTGCTGCATTCCCTGCCCTGGTGCTGCAGCTTCAGAGTGTTGAAGCCAGTAGCCAGGGTGTGTGTTGGGTTTGGAACACTGAGGAGCTGTTCCCTTAGGATTAGCTGGTTATCTGCTTTGGAGCAATCTGAAAGGAAAAGCACTGCTTTGTTTACTTACAGTGATTTTTATTTTTACCAGAGGAATTCTGGTGGAGCTTGAAAATAGATGGTTTGTATAAAAGAAACTATTTATAGTGTGGGACTTTTGAAGCTGTAGAACGGATTAGACAATAGGAGAATAGCACTGAGTGAAAGGAGTCTGCTTTTTGGAAAGAGGAGAGTCTTCCATCTTCATCGTGCTTCTGTGTTATACCTCAGAGCAGCAAAGGGCTAGTATTGATGTGAGGTAATAAGTACATATTAGGTTTGTTAGATACAGAGATCAGCTCCTAATGGCTGAGGACATAAAACTGTGTTTAGATAGATACCTGTTACCATTACAGAGACCTAAAGGAGTGACCACTTATACTGTGCGTAGAGCTGTAGCCACTTTTATAGCATTTAGAGTTGTTGTCATAGCATAAATAGTGGCCTCATGCTTCACTATGTCAGTGTCATAACCCCTGGAACTCCTGCCTGTGGGAAGTTGCCCACACAGCAGTGGCAGAGACGGGCAGTGAAGTTCCTGTGGGTTACAGCGATGTTTTCACTGGTGGTACCTCTGCTCGCTCACTGACGTTCAAGAGCTGTTAGTATAGGCCGACAGCTCTGCTGCTGTGTTCTGCACCCATTTGGTCAGCTTCGTGTGACAGACCAGTACCAGGATTTCTGATCACCTCCCTTTTGTGGGTCAGACTTGTGAAGCAGCTTCACTTTGTGATGTGTAGTTTTCCACTTGTGCTGCCGCACAGCACAATGCGTACTGGGCACTGCTTGTTCCTGGACCTGAGAAATGCAGCTTAAAGCAAAAACCTTGAACTTAGGCTGCAGTACAGCATCTTAACAGACACTTCCACAAAAGTGAAGAGTTTTCTTTCCCGTCAAGCTACAACTGTTAATTTGCAGCTAGATTGCTACAGTGTTCTTCATTTTCTGGCAGTTTAGCAATACGAAGCCATGCCACATGGTGACCCTAGGAAGCAGAGTTGTGTTATGAAGTAGATGAATTTATTCACTTCCTGTAATTGGTGAGGAGCAGCCATTTATCTCGGCCATTTATCTTGCTGTTACAGCAGCTGAAGCTTTTCATAATAAACATCTTCTGCTATTGGAAGTATAATCTTGTACCTGTTGACTCTGTTGACCTATTAATTTATTTAACTTCAGGACTATGTACACGACGTAAGATTTATGTGAATTAGAAAGAGAAAAATGGTAATTTTTTTTTTTCCCTCCTGCTGATACACCTTAACCCTGGCAGCTTTGTGGTGTGCTTTCCAGAGCTGTCCTGGTACAGAACTGGGCATCTGTCCCCACTAACACCAGCATCAGATATTTTTGAGCTTGTACTGAGCAGCTTTAAACCCAGGATGGAACTGTGACATGAGAGCGCTCGCCCCTCTCTTCACTTTGCCTTTCATAAATGAGGAGCTTGGGCTGCCTCCAATTCGTGCTGATGCTTTTGAGATAAGTGGTTGGCATCAAGGAGATCCCAGCTTCCAGCACCGAGGGATTAAACTAAATATGGTAACAGCAGTGAAATAACGTTCCTGTGGCAGCAGCAACAGCTCTGCTGATTGGAGGTGGTGTAATTCTGCAGCTTCAGCTCAGATATGGCAGTTTCTCAGGAACACTGAATGCATGTTGGGCAGACGATAAAACAATTTCCATTTGTGTACATCTTGGCTCTGAGTGATTCTTTAAGCTTTCTCCAGCTACAAAAGCCATGCACTAGTTATGTTGTATAGAAAAATAAAAACACAGCACAAAATAATGTTGATAATAAATATTTCCTGTGGCTCTAAACATGTATTATTTTGGGTTGGTCTTATTCTTTTAGCTGAAGTGGGCTCTTGCCTTCCATCTGAGTTCAGTGTTTATTTTGTAAGCATATCACATTAATGTTTCCTGGCCTCATTGCTTCCAGCAGCATAAACACTCAACCCTCAAAGCATCAAGCACTTACTGGGCTCCATAGGGTGGAGGGTTGCTGGTGGACCTAGTTCCTGACTGCTTTCTCTGCTTAATTATTTGGCTTCTGCTTGTATTAGTAACCCCTTTTATTCTCAAAACCATCAACCTTTCCAGCTTTATGGAGTCTCTAGTGATTGCCATCAAAATTCATGTGTGATTTTAAAGAATTACAAACTAAACCAAACCTTTCAAACCTTAGAATGGTATCTTTGAGGTTGTTTCGTTTGGCATGTTGAATAACAAGCAGCTGATAAGCCTTTGACTGGGATGGGGATAGCATCTTTCTTTTAAAAGGAGAAACTAATGCACTGTGAGCCTTTCCTGAAAGGCTTAGTTTGTACAGCAGGTTAAAAGCTGTGCTGTTCAGGAAAGGTTTCTACATGCTGTCCAGGAGGATATTGGCAGCTTTGTTCCAATGAGTTATTTGGGTTACACGATGTAATGGGAGTAAACTGCAATTACTGCTACTTTCACATACTTTAAAAAGCCCCAATTTGATACAGAGCAGAAATCAGAGAGAAGAATGGGCAAGAATTTAAAAACCCAGTCTTTATGTTCACAATAAAATGTACCCTGTTTGTTGAAAGCAGACATTTAATTTTCACTAAATCTATGGACAATGAACAGCTTCTCCCTGTAAGCAAACTGGCGTTAAAGAAAAATCCATACAGGAGTGGGAACAAGCACTGGAGTATTTATTTCATTTTGGATGCTAGGTTGGGGCTGTGCTTTGCACATTTTTGCTCTAAGTCTCCTCGTTGGACTTGCTGCTGTGTAAATCCAAACTCTGCTCCAATGTCTACTCTTCTACATTCTCAAGCATTGCCAAGTAGGAGGTTAAAGTGGTGGCAGAGTTGCGGTTTCTCTGCAGCCTGGAGAAATGGTGCTTGTTTCTGGAGGAGGATTACAGAAGGAAAAGTGAGGAGGAAAAGATTCAGTTACATGAAACAGTAATGGCCTGCTTCATGATTCCTACATAATCATATTTGTTCTTCACACAGTAATTGCCTGCAATGAGTATTATTTTTGCAAGTAAAGCTTAAAAATCCAACCATTTGTAGTCTGCTGGCTTGATAGGAGAACTAACGTTGAGCTTTCTCATTAGGTACAGGGAGGTTTCAGAAATTAATTTTCTTTTTTTAGCAAGCAGTCTCTTGATCAAACTAATTTGATTAGAAAAACAACTTTATCAGTGCTGGGCTGTCTAGACTTCCTAAATTAGCAACAAAGTTAGCAGCACATCTTTGTTCTTACTACTTCCAAAACTTTGACATGAATAAAGTTTTCAGAGCCATTCTGGCTGCCTTCACTGCAGTCCCTTCCACCTGCTTTAAGGATTATTCCTTCCCTTGGCCTTGGGAGATATGCAACAGAAAGGACACGTGCTTCCAAGCTGCAGTACCACCTCTGGTACCAGCATCTGCCCTCTTAGTGAGGTTTGGGTTTATTAATTGGATTGACTAGGATGATGTCACTGAAGAAATGCACAGTTAATGAGCTGCTGAATCCCTTGGAAACATCTCTTAGTTACTTCTAGAGGGGTTCTGCTGCTTTGTGGCATTTCTTGTGCAAAAATGGAGTTCTGTATTGACCAAAGCCTTTCTTGGGATTGTGGAAAAGACAATTAAATACAATTTCAGAGTTCTGCAGTGTGTGACTGGGAGTCTTTCTTCCTTCTCCATGTCCTTCCCACACGGTACAGCATTTAGTGCCAAAGGAGTAGCCAAGTAAGTTTTGAATGCGTAATATACTTTGTGTTGATGAGATGCTACTGCTTTATCAATAAGCTTTGAAGGAGGTGCTGAATGATGGAGGCTCTTTCCCTTTTCATGACCTGACCACATCTCTGCCATGACTGATACAATCATGGTGAGTCTCCTCTGCTCATGTCACTCCCTATTTTGCCAGTGATCCAAATGCACCCAGAAGCAGGCAGAATAGCTGCAGGGTTTTTCTCAGTTGGGAAGATAAATTACACCAGAGGCAGGGACTCATGGCAAGCCAACCATCTTGATTCCTGCTAATTTGGGTTATTCTAGGATTTTCCTCCCCCTCCTTTGATTAGTTACTTCATATAGTTACTTCATAACTACAATCACAGAAAAGTTATTTTGGGGAAATGATAATCTGATAGGACTTTAGTAATTTATTTACATAGTTAATTGGTAGTGAGCCTATAAAAGTTATGAACTACCTCAAAAGTTCATGCCTGCCTACATCTGAATGGCAGATATTCACTGGTTGTTATTTATAATTCTGGGGGTATTGAACTGATGGAGATTACTCATGTAGAAAAGCTGCTGGAAGGCCTGCACTAGGAATTAAATTATCATAGTGGCTTCATTTTGTTAACAGTCTCATTGAAAATATCTTGCTTGCAGGACAATCAAACTCATCAGTGTTCTGCTCTTCCACTTCAGTAGACAAAGTTTTAATCAGTGGCACACTTGATCTTGCAGAATTCAAGGAAAATAATTTCCTGCATTTTTTGAGATGAGCAAAAATTCCTGTAATCTAGCTTTTAAACTCCTGGTGCTTTTCTCCCCCTCTCTTTCTTTTTGAATAATCAGCTTTACTTCATCCACTTGCCTATTTCACATAACTCCAATTACCACAATGACCCAGTGCTTAGATGGGATCAGCTCGTGGATGAAGAGCGAGCAGTAACAGACTGATGGTGAGACCAAAACATTTTGAAGAGTAGTGCTTTTTCCTCTGAAGTTGTGTATCTGAAACTGGTCTTTGTTACTCATTTCTGATGGTCTCACATAGCAGCATTTACAAAATACTTCTTTGCTTGGAGCTGCCATCCTACCTTAACAGTCAGCTAGCTTCAGTTGTCTTTGTATCTTCTGGGTGAAGCACAACAGCACAGGCAGTCTTCAACATCTACCAAACTTAGGAGTTTGTTTGTTTGGATTTTGGTTTGGTTTGGTTTGTTTTTTTCTTCCAGACTCTCAACAGCCTGGACTCACCTCTGGGATGAAGACCATGGCTGCCAAAGCCCCAGTGCCAGTTATTTCTTTGTTGTAACCAAACTTTCTGTGAAATAAGGGTAAAAGTTATCTGTCAGTACAAGACAGTATAACAAATTTAACAGCAACCAATTATCATCTCCCCCTTCTGCCCTAATTGCAAGGGCCATTTATTTGAGTGTTTCTTCTCTCACCATAGACAGCAAAGACTTCAACACAGTGACTGCTGCCTTTTTCATCAGAGGAAGAAGGAGCAGATGTTAGGCACCTTGCTTAGCACACTAGTTGAAGGTATTCAGATAATACAGAATCCTGAGAAGACACAACTTGGAATTTCAGAGAAGCTGGCTCTGGTAAATTCTTGCACCAGCACCATTCTGTGGACAGAAAGTATCTGCTCCCTATCTTGATTCCAATGACATTTTCTGAATGGTTTTCTATCAGCAGAACTTTTTGGGAGTGGTGAGGTGTAAGTGAGGTTTGGGAGTGGTGTTCTGTGACACTAGAGGAGAGCTGTACTTCATCTGTTACGCTACTATTGGAAAATCTGCACATGTAGCAGAGGAGGTTGAGGCTGAGGAATCCCACGTGTGGAAGCTGTTCTGGGAACTCCCAAGTCCTAGCCTGGAGCTGTGTTGTCTACCCAGGTGAAAGTGACAAAAGCCATCTGGATTTTAGCTAGCATGCAGTGAGAAGCCAATGGAAAAAAAAACAAACCAAAAATCCCCAACAAAATGGAACACTGAAATGATGCTATAAAGGTGAGCATGGTTGCTGTGTCCTCACCCACTGGTGGAGCCATTCTCAGTTAGGTCTGATCTTCCATTTCTGTATTACAGAGGAGAGTTAAACAGAAACCTAACTGAGTCTGGAATCTGCACTGATTACTGCTCTAAGTAGGGTTTTACTCCTCTGGGGCTAATTGCTTTTATAAACATTGCCTAACAATGTTGCTTGACTTTTCCAAGGGTCTGGTACTTAAACTGTTGATCTCCTCAAATATTAAAAGGATGTAATAGCTAGCTCCAGAAGTGTTCATAAAGCAAAATGAAATTATTTGATGAAAGGTGTTAAGGAAGCTTTAAAGTATTAGCCTAATAGAAAACCTATCAGTGGACTTTTAAAGCCTTTCCTCTTCATTTTTTATGGACTGTCTTAATTGACTTTAAAAGGCTTTTATGCACTTATGAATAGGCTAAGTAGAAAAGTAGAAATAGACTTTTTCTTTTTCCCTACCTGCAAATAAGATACCAGGATAGCTTCCAACTTTATTTTAGAATGTAGACTTTTGCCTGTGAGAAGAGACCAACTAATGAAGTCCAGTAAAGTCAAGAATAAGAACAGTTAAGTGTCTGCTAATGCTGAAAACATGGGAAAAAAAAAAAAAAAGTGACAATAGTGAATAAAAGAATAGTAGCCATAAAACTTTTTGAGGTATTTATGGTCACAAGCTCTAAAATTAGTGAGGACCACAGCACTCACTTTAGATGCTACACTGATCATTGGAGGGACACTAAACTGCCTAAGCAATATGTACAGCCATGGAGTATCAACTGGTGTTGTAGGATCTTAATTTAAAGGCTCCAGCCAAGTTGAATCCTGATCCCTTTGGGACTGTTCTGGTACAAATCTGTCTGCATGGGACATAGAAGTGGAAGATGAATGTCTTCATCTCATACTCTCTCAAACCAAAGGCCTCTAGAAGCCTTGCTTTACAGGGAATTTCTCAAGAGACCACTTTGCATAAAGAGAAGAAAGATGTGTCCACGTTCTGGCTTTTGCCTGTGCCAATGGGATGTGTTTTCCCTTTGAGAGGTCTCTCCCAAAAGCTGGCACTTGCTGATACCAGATCTATTATTGCCTCAAACAGTAGCCCCTGGCCTTGGTCTTGTCTGTGCACCAAACTTGGAGTGATGAGAAGGATCAGCCTCAGATGGAAGGCTTCACCTCAGTTCACCTTATTCCCATCTTAGACAGGCTTTGAAGGTAAAAATCCCTCAACCCCCACCCAAGAAAACAACTTTTAGCTTACTTCATAGACTTTACAAACATGGAAGCAAAGAGCAAACCAAAATAAATTCTAGGGTTTATTTACCAAGATGCCTTTCTAGCTGTTTACTACCCTTTACCAAGTACTCTGACACACTATCATGTTGTGTGTGTCTGAAGAGATTTGAGATCTACCTGCACCAGGCCTCTTTCTTCAGCACAGGTGGAGCATTAACAGTTATCCTGAGGTTATTTTTGTTATTCAAACAAAGGCTCACAGGATGTCAGGGGTTGGAAGGGACTCAAAGAGAGCATCAAGTCCAACCTCTCTGCCAGAACAGAACGATAATCTAGCTCATGTCACAGAGGAACACATCCAGACAGGCCTCAAAAGGCTCCAGAGAAGGAGACTCCACCATCTCTCTGGAGCCTGTTGCAGTGCTCTGTGACCATTACAGTCAAGAAATTCCCCCTTGTGTTGAGCTGGAATCTCCTGTGCTGCAGCTTCCAACCATTGCTCCTAGATTTTGTTGTTTCCTTCTCCCTTCACCAATCCTATTTGTTCCAAGTTCCTTACAAGAGTTTATTTTATCATCACTTTACTTCTTTCTGCCCACAGGACTGAGTACACTTTAGCATCTTTTCGATGGAGCTGTCAGCACCCTGGGATGGGATATCGGACAACAGTTGTTTGTGGGTATTTTTATGTTTGGTTGCACACTTGTAGCAATAGAAGTAACAAAGTTTTCTTGCTTCATCACCACCACCACCACCACCACCACCACAGTAACAGATGCTCGTGTGCTAAATCATGCACAGCCACATAGATTAGTACTCCTTTCAGTAATGGCTGCTTGGCCGAAAACATCTACAAATGGTCTGAAGGAGCAGTACATGGTCAGTGTAAGCCATCAGGAGACGGAATGCTGAAGGCACACGGTCAGTGTAAGCCAACTTGTTCGTACTAATTGCTTGACAGTTTGAAATCATCACATTGGGCGTGACCTCGCTGTGCCCCGTGAACAATTCGACAGGAGCTCGTGGGCCGCCAGTTTCATTTTTCCGTAGGGTGGGTTCCCGCTGACCTGGGACCCCGTGTAGGGCGTCCTTGTCGCCGCGGCTGCGGCAGGAGCGGGCGGCTGGACGCACCGGTGCGGGAGGAGGAGGTCTCGCTGCCGGGGCCACTTCTGCGGTCACGGACACGCTTAGATAAACACATTCATGCCGCTTTCCTTCTGCTCCTTGAAACCAGGTGCCGAGGAAAACACCCGCAAATCAGCAACAAGCGAGGGCACCTGCACCTGACAAGGCGGGGACCCGCTGACAGCTGAGATCAAGTTTTCCGCCCCCTCTCCCCTCCGGCGGATCCTGGCCGGTCCCCGTGCCCTCACAGCCCCCGTGGGCCTCGACTCGCACGGTGGAAACCGCGCTCCAACTTTTCAGCGCTGCCGCACGCCCCGGCGCGGGGAGGAGCGGGGGAGGCCGGGCCGGGAGGGCGGGCCCGCCCTCAGCGGCGCTGCCCCGGCGCGGCGGGGGAGGACGCGCGTCGGCACTTGCCCGCTGCTTCCTTCCCCGCCGCGGTGCAGTCGCAGGTCCTGCAAGCGCCCCCTTGTTTCCTGGCGCAGGCCGCGCTGCCGAGCGGGGGGACGGGGGTGGGTGGGGATGGAGAGGGCGCCCGGTGCTGGTGATTCAGTGCCGGGGTCTGTAGCACAGCCCGTCCCCGGCGGCGGCGGCGGCAGCGGAGTCAGCACGCGCACGTGACGCCGGCTCCGGCTCCTCGGTGCCGCCACAAACACGCACGCACCCCGCACACGGACACGCCGGCACCGCACACACGCGTTCCCCGCGCCTCCATCCCGCCGCGCTCGCCGCCACACGCTCCTCTCGCACGCACCGCGCAAGCCGCCGCCGGGGCGAAGCTGTCGGCGGCACTCCTCGCTGGCAGCACCGGCACCAGCACCGGCAAGCGGCGATCGCGCGAGCGGCAAGAGTTTGCGAAGGCTGCTGCGTGCCTTTCCCGAAGAGCTTTTGCGCCCAGAGGATGGCTGGCTGCGGGCTGTCAGAAGACGCTTGCTTCTCCTCCTTCTTTTACAACTACACCTCCTCCTGGGAGACCTCCTACAACCAGGTAAGAGCTGGCCGGTGCTGCGAGGCGCGCTCGCCGCCGCCGCCCCCGCCGGGTTCCTCGGAAGAGGCGAAGGTTGTGCAGGAAGGGTCTGGAAGTGTTTCTGTTCAGTGTGTGGGGAAGGAATCATCCGAGGAAAGAGCTGAGAGGCTAGAGGCTTTTCCCGTGTGCCTTTCAGCCCCCTTCCCTCCGCCTTCGCCCCTCCCGTGAGGGCTGGGGAGCGGGGGTCGTAGTGCGCGGAGGGCTGCGCGTTACCCGGGAGCAACTCGGAGCACAGGAAGGCAACTCGAGCGAAGCATCTCCGAGTCTTCCCGTGGGCTATGCTTGCCGCCGTCTTCCGCGCATTGAGGGTCCCTGCTGAGGGCAAGGGGACGAGTTTGCCGGGAGAGGGGCACAGGCTCGCTTCGAGAGGGATATCCTTCTCCCAATCCGTCTCCTTCTCCTTCAGAAATGGCTGCGTGTGTCTTGAGCTCCTAATTTCGGATCCCGCCTAGGTGGAAATAGTTCGGCTTTACCCACCTCACATTCCGATTCAGCCCTTCCCCCGCGCACTTAACTTTGATGACTGTGCAATGCGGGGCGCACAGCCCGGTAACGGCTCCTCCGGCCGGCTCGGGCTCGCTCGCCCGCGCCGTGGCTCGGCCCGCGTGGGGCGGCGGGCAAGGCGGTGTGGGAGAGTGGGGGGGAAACCAGAAATCGCGCCTCGGAGGGAGAGAGAGCTATTCTGGGAGCCTCCAAAACGTCTTTAATTAAATAACTGTTGTAGTCTGCTGCCCCCGCTGCTTGTCTGGTGAAAGTCTACAGGCAACTGTCATTTATAAACTACACCGGTGTGCGTGCGTGTGGAAGGGGCTCTGGCGCGGCAGGAAAAGTTGGGCACCGGGTGGGAGCGGGCTGCGGAGCAAGGGCAGGGCAGCCCCGGGCTGTGCAGGCGGCGGTGCCCGCGCGGGGGCAGGAGAGCTGCCTGCGGCCCCTCCTCAGGGGGCTCCGGGGGGTGTCGCCTCCCCGCGGGGGCAGAGCCGGCTGAGCTCACGGCAGGACGCGCTGCTCGCGGCTCCGCTCTACCGGGGACCGACGTCCCCACAGTGGCGGCTGCCGGGCTGAGGTTGCACCGCCCAGCGAGGGGTCGAGAGCCGCGCGCTCCCCGCTGCCTCCGGGAGCTGATAACGGCCGGCGGGATTCGGGGGCCGTGCCGCGGTGGCGGGGCCCTGGAGCCCTGACAACCGGGTCGTCTGTTGAAGCAGCCGAATAAATAGTGATCTTTGGTGTCCCGGGTGCGAGTGGACACTTGCCGGGCCCAGCTGGGAAGACACCTGGTGGCTGGGTCACGCTGCTTGCCGAGTTGGCCGCCCCGGCAGGGGAAGAGCCTTGCAAGCAGGGAGTAAGTGGAGCTCGCCTGTACTAAGACGAGAGGGGTTCTTGTGGGGAGCAGCACATAGAGGCACGTACCAAACCCAGAGCCGCCGCTCAGTCGCAGTTTCCGGAGCACGCCGGGGCCCCTCCGGCTCGATGAAGCCGTCAGGTGTCGCCGGTGGCCCCGGCCTAGGGAGGGCGAGAGGGCGGCAGGTGCGGGAGGTGGCGGCCGTGGGCTGGTCCCTAGGGCAAACAGCTAGGAGCCGCTCGGGGCAGGTGTGTATGGAGGGTGGGCTGCTCTAATTCACGGCCCCGGTCGTGGCATCGCGGCGTGCCCGGCCGCCCGGGGTGCCTGCGGCGTAAGTTTGCTCAGTGCTTGCCGCCAGCGGTGGCTTGGGGCGGCCGGGAACTGCTGAGCCCCAGCTGCTGCCTGCTTCTCTGCGCATAGCGAGCGCACACACCGGCGCCGGTGTGGTTATGTGAGCAGAGAACGGCCGTTATTATCCTGCTGAATACGAGTCCTCGGAAGTCACTGAGATTTGAGAAGGGCTTATGCCTGCTATGAAAGGCAGGCAATCATACTGAGACTCCTTTGAAACCATCAGAGGAGGAAAACGGTCAGGAACACAGACAATAAAATCAGGTTTAAACCAGTTCCTTAGATAAAGTTAGTTTCATTCTGTAGCAAAACAGTTCGGTGGGAGAATGGCATTGTGAGATGATAGTTCCCTTGCATTTCTGCTCAGGAGAGCAAGCCTGTATCACAATGGAAGGAGGAAGAATTACTGACAAATCCAGAGTTGATTTGTTCTAAATACCACTGTTGAACTGTATCTAAGGGAAAACGGAGGAGATAATTCAGGATGCAGAAGGTCTATAAATAGGCAGACTATATAAACTGTAGAATACATACACAAAGTTGAATTAAATATGCATGATTAGGAAAGGAGTTTAGAAGGAGAAGGTATAATCATTATATAGCATTACAGCGGGAACAGATGAGCTTGCAAGACTTTTCCACGGTGAAGATGAGAAGAATTTTTAAGATATATATTCTTTCTGGTGCTCAAGGCTCCTTTCTGTTTTAGTCTTTTGCATATTACGTTAGCATTTACATCAGTCAAATTCGCCAGCTGAGGATTAGCAGTAGATGTTAGTCTGAATATGAAATCAAAATGAATATGGGATTTTGCTGCAAATAGATTTTTTTTTTTCTTACAAGTTTTAACACTTACAAAGGCAGAGTTGGCTTCAATTTGACAGGCAGCCATATTCGCGTGTGTTTGTTTCTACCTGAATTACATCCAGGAAAAAAAACCAAAACCAAACCAAAACAACAACCCACAACAGAGCTTGCAGACTGCTTCTTCTTGCTAAATATAGCAACCTAGCTGAAATAGAATTTGTTTTGTATACTCTCGTTTAAAACAAAACAGCAAACAGAAGAACTTTAAAACAAAGTGCTGAGATGAGAAGATTGGCTGACTGCTGGAAAAAAAAACCTCCATGTTTTTATTTCTAGATCAATATGATGCACTCTCAACATCTAGTACGAGGTAAAAGGATCCCTTATATAATATCAGTAGTGGTTCAGCCATTGCTTACGAAGAGGAATCTTCTCCTGGCATCTCAAGACTTTAAAGAGAATATAAGTAATCAAAATAAGACTTAATAATGGGACTGGTCAGGGTTAAAGAGAACAGTGATTTCTCCCAGAAATATAATATACTATCTGGTAGTTTTGAAAGCAGAGCTAGGACATCTGCTTGTAAATTCAGGGAGGTTGAGAGATGCGTTTCAGCTTTTATATTTCCGAGGCATTATTGCAGTTCATTTTTAAGCACAAGATTCTATGCGTGATTTGTTGGTAATATTCTTGGAAGGAACTTTTTTTTTTTCCATAGTATATTAAATTCCAAAGTACATCACAGAAGATGTTGTGTGGGGAAAAATTATGTCTAGAAACTTCACAAAGTCTATTTTGAATCCATTTCTGAGACAGTCTTGCAGAAAATAAGGCTCTGTAATGGTTACAAATAAGACTTTGCATTGCTGAGAAGAACTCAGAAAAGATTGACTATTCTCCTGAAGTTTGCTGTCTAACAGTTATTTTAGTGCAGGGACTTAAACATTATGTTAAATTCTAGACTAGACAAATGTCCTGCTCTGGCAGGGGGCTGGACTCTATGATCTCTTTGGGTCTTTTCCACCCCCTACCATCTTGTGATCCTATAGAGACTTAAATTCTGAGAACTATGAATTGTGGTTGCATAAACGTACCTGTGTGGTCCTGCCAGTGTGTGTAAACCTAAGGCTGAGGAAGAGGCACCAGATTTCCTGTTGATTTATTCTGTGATCTGCATTTTTAGGCCATCAAAAAAAAAAAAAAATCCACTTTTAGCTCTTTTTGTGAATATGTGTTCCTGGGAAACTTCCTGAGTGTATCTTCTAGCTTACTGAAATTCTCTTTACATCTGTTTCTTAATTAGTAGTCATGAGGAAGGAACAGCTATTTCTAAGTACTGCATAGGGGGTATTCAGCCTTGCAAGAGCAGTAATATTCTTGGGCATAACCTGTCCATGCTGAACTGGCAGCATTATTTGTATTAATTATTTTTCACTCTCCAGTCCAGGACTGGATACGTTGTTGTGTTACTAATATATATGGTTGGGAAGTGCTTGAAAATCATTTGAAATGTAGTTCATGAAGGAAATCCTATGACTTAAGGCATATGTCTAGATAGATATTTTAATTCAACCCCCAGAATATCCCTGCAGTACAGAAGTAAAACGAGAGTGTGCTGCCTGATGACTGCCCTCAGTTCAGAGATTTTTTTCCCTGCAGCGCTCGGCTCAGAGCTCGCTACCTGGCACCGTCTCTTTGCCCTGTGTTTTCAAATGTGGCAATGTATTATAGGATGTAGCTTCCACAGAATGCATTCTGTGGATGTAAGTCAGTCAGTGAAAATTTAAGCTAAGAGCCAGTGTTGTCCCTTGGCTCTTTATCTTTACATACGCAGGGACAGAACTACCCCAACAGAGTCAGAGGTGTCTGCCAGTACTTCTGGAGAGCTGGACTGAATGTAGTGCTTTAATGCATTTTGGCCTTTTGATTAGGGAGAGTCCAATGGCCATTTCTGTTTTGGTCCACAGCCAGTGAGACTTTTGGACTTATTTTAGTTTCCATGGTTTCTGGATTTACAAAAAAAAAAAAAAAAAAAAAAAAATTTTGAGCAGTAGAACTCAAGAGTGTGGGGCTTTGGAAATGAGCTAGATGAGTTCATGTTACTGCACATGTATGGCATATACTAAGTATGTGTGTGGATGAGGATGTTGAATGAAGGATACTGTATCAATCTGCACAAGCTTGGGGCAGTGCACTTCATGATTTTTTTTTTTTTTAAGACCTCTTTATTTAATGGAGAAAGTCTCAGTCAGTAGTTGTACATTATTTGACTGCAAAGACCAGTGGAATAAAACCATTAATTCAACTTCAGTTATATTTGAGCAAAGCCTGTAACGTCTCTGCAAATTAAAAGGACACTGTCAAAAGAAAATTAGTTCAGAAAAAGCAGCAATCCTGATTTAGTGTTAACAGGATAGACTTGGTAGTTTAAAAAAAAAAAAATTCATCTGGGATTTGAATTTTTTCCTGAGTTTTCTGTACCCAAGGGGTGTGGTATGCTGGTGCAGAAAGCTGGGAAGATGGAGCACAGTAAAAATGAAAGTGAAACAGAAGAGACTAATCTTGGCATCCCAGCAAGACATAAACAGTGGGATAAAGAGAAAGATGTCACTTAAAGTAATAGGTTGAAAAGAAAAAGTGTTAAGGGTGGTTGTCTTTCTTTCAGAAATTAATGCTGCGTTAGACTGCTCAACACAGCAAACCGTCTCTACAGCCTCTTCTGGCAAAAAAAGCAGAGTTTCAACTGAGTACAAACCATTTCCTTGTGCCCCAGAGCAAAGCAGCTAAATAGTGGTACAGGAGAGCATAATAATGTGAATTTAAAGCACAGGCAGAAAATGGGCGAGGTGTTACTTCTCTATCTCAGTTTAGAAGACAAGCTTGTGTGCAAATGGCGAGTTACAGCTGCGGCTGCGATGAACTAATCATTTTAGTGCTTTATACATAGGTTGGGATTTTCAAACATGCAGTTGTGTTCAGGAGAAAATGTCAGTAGTTCTGTAGGAAGAGGGCAGGGAGTTCTTAGCTGGTCAGATGTTCATATGGTCTAAGCAGAAATGTAAAAGTGCAGGGTTTGCATTGGAATGAGAACGAGGTCATCCACCCTTTGTACTCATCATCAGGGAAGCAGAACCTTCTTCCAGAGAGACCATAGGAAATCAATGAGTACACTTTGCTAGTGTAGAGATAAATGTGTACTGCAGAAGGGTATTAAATATAAAAGGGCAGCAGTAAAATGATTTACTGTATGAAGTAGTGGAACTTTCTTTTGGTCACCTAAAAGGCAATTTTCATTTTTTGATAATGTAATTGTATTTTTTTTTCTAATACTAATAACTGAAAAAAAAAAAGAGCTGGCAAATCAGCAGGGATTTGAGGAATACAGTGTAAGCTAGGAGAGGTTTACAAATGGCAGCTTATTTACAGATATAGACCTATTTTATTTTGCATATTATCTGGCATTTTATCGTTTAGATTATAATAATCTGATCTGATTTACCAAAAGTTAATGAGTTTTTTAAATGTGTTTTCCTGAGGCAGTGTGGATGCTTGTGATCCAGTTTGTCTCGCCGTGACCAGAAGGTATCACTGAGGGGTACCAGCACAACGGATGCACATAGGAGAGAACCTGACGTACATTTAGGTGTAGAGGTTTAATGAAATGTGGAAGAGCAGGTGCACGGTCCTAATGTGTTGGTGGTTTTTATATTTCCTCTGATGTGTCTGTTTGCTGTGTGAGCAAATCTCCTTGTGCATTTAAAACCTGTAAGACTGTGAAATTGCTAGAAAGGATGGAAGCTCAGTAATTCCACAATATTTTTTGTTTAGACTCTGTTCTTTACAGAGTGGCAACTGAGATTGCCTTTCTGCCAAGTAGCTATGTGTTTACCCTAGAGGTAAAATTAAGCTAAAGAGAGATTAATAGCAGTGACTCTTGCTTTGAGTATGGCATTTGTGACACTGAGGTCCTAACTTTGGAAGGAGAACTTGGGCACTCTCAGCTCCACATGCACTCACTGAGACCTGAAATGGTGAGAGATGTCTACACTAGCACTTTTCTTGGGAGCAGGAGTGTACTGCAGTCATCCCAACCCTGCTGTGCTTTGCTAAGTGTTGTTGACTGTTGCACATTAGTGGAATTCCTTTTGCCTAGAACTGTACTGGGAGATGTATTCCAGAAGTACCCCTCCTACATTTGAGCTGCAAATTGACATTCAACTAGTGAGATGAGACCAGGGTTAGGATGAAGTTAAAAAAACAAGGTGATGGTGCAGAGCCTACAGTGTAGATGTCAGATCCTCAGCACCTGGCTCTTCTCATCTGACAGTTCTCTATTACTTGCTCCTGTAGACAGCCTTTGCAGATAGTTGAGTTTACCTAGCAGGGAGCACTTGAAAGCCCGTATGTGGGAAGCTGCTTGGAGGCTGATGGTTAGAACAGTCACCTGACGTGCATCCTGATGTTGCAATCATGGGACCATTATTCTTTCCCTCAAAAAGGGGTAGTTTGTGCTGGCACGGAGAAAAAAGGTTCGTTTCATCACTTGTAGTGTAACACATGAGTGAGTAAGAGGCACTGGCGCTTTGGCTCACGAAAGCCCTCCACATTTTTAACCCATTTTATTATTTGCAAGAGCAATTTAGTTCCTAATGTTAACAATGAGTGATTATGATTCTGTACTTCCGTTTACAGCATAAATTAGCATTTTGTTTTCCATTACTGCTTTTGAATGAGGAATTATAATGTATAATTTGCTGCAAATAGATGTTATCATCTCTTTGGATGCGAACAACCACATAAACTTGAGCAAATGATAAAAATGGAATCAATTACTTCTCAAATGGAAGTAGTTTGCAAACCTTCACATGCAAAATGGCAATGGTAGCTGGTTATCGTAATAAATAATTAGTTGTTTTTTTGTTTTAAACAACATTTATTGAATTCCATTGACAATTTACTAATTGTTTATGGAATATTTAACTACACACAACCCCTCCCAAAATGCATGGCACATATGACATGCATTTTATAAGCAGCAGATTCACACAAGGCCTATGGTGGCAAGCTTTACTCATGTATATTCACCTGTACCAGTGTTCCAGAAGGGAAGCACTGAGCCACAAATCACACTGATGATGATGCTGCTGATTAGGGAGCTTCACGGTGTTCTGGAATTAGCAGATCAAGATTGAAATTGTAGAGGAGAGGCTGCATCCAAAGCCTGCTGAAGATGATGTGAATTTTTCTGCCGCTTTTGAACTCACAATCTAGGTCCTGGTTGTTAGAAGGATAAAGAAGAGGAAGAGATGTTATTATGGTTGCTTGGATGAGTGAGTATTGTAAGTCTCTACTGGAGGGGAAGGTAATATATTGTACTTTAATGAGTTTACTAGTTTGAATGTCATGAAACAAGTTTTCACTGTCAGTTGCTGTGATATGTTTCTGTATTATACGGAGTTATTCATGCTTGGAAAAATACCAGTCCATGGCCAAAATGGATGTGAGAAACAGTCCAGAATCCCACTCGTTCTCTTCCCCTTGCAGACACTTTCTTTACATCACTGAAGGACGTAATCCAAGTATCATTACAACCCCTTCCTTTTGAGGAGGCTGCCTAAATTCTGATGGTTTTTTATATACTGATTGGCATGTGTGTTTATGTCTGATCCCCTAATGCTCTGGCCATAAAGCCAACCTCCTGCTAGCCTGAGTTCACCCACCTCTTTCTCCCAGCTTGGTAGCCCTGCTGCCATCCACTCTGTATGCAGTACAAGCCCTGGCTGAACATGCTTTCTTGATTGCCCCCACCTTCTCTCCTAATACAAATTGAAGTTCATACCTTGTCTCATTCAGTGCTCTAAAATTTAGATTTCTTTTGACGTCTTTGCATGATTTGGCTTTTGCCTGTTTACTGCAGCATCCATTGTTCTGTTTACAGCTGATGCTGGATTTGATGCTTGCTGGGTTGCTTCTCCCAACCAGCCCTTTTCTTGCTATCCCCACACTTTTTCTTGGTGAAGTCATGAGCCCATTGAGGAAGATCATGTAAGCTTTCCTCTACCTAGTCTCTGAAAAGCCATTGTTGCTTAATTATTAAAAGTGGATAAACTTGGTTAGTGATCAGAAAACTGTGGAACAAACTGACCAAACCCCAGTCAGCACCCCGAGTGCTGCACTTCACTCTTTTCATGTGCTTTTTGTTTCTTTAGGTTGGTATCTGCTGCCATGCTTTGGCCAGTCTGTAGATCAGCTAAACAATAGCTTTTTATTATTCTGTTAATTGAAATAAGATTAATGATGTCTTTTCTCCTTTGCTCCACTCTAACAAATATACAAGTGAAGTAATTAAGGGGGAAACTGTTGTAGTAATGATTCCTGAAGGCTGCTGGAAGTTGGTTTTACAAATGTGTGAGTTCATCAACTATACCCAGTTGTTATGGGGTCCCTGGACTGAGCAATTCACAGTCAGAGCTGTGTTTGGACTGTGAAAACTCCTTCTAACAAACTCACTCTTCTCAACCATTTGTTTTCAGTTTTTGTTTTCCTGAGTCCAGTAGGACATTGTGATTTGTATTTGCTCAACTCTTTTTCTTGAAGCCTCTTACTATACTCGTCTGCTGCCTCTATATGTCCATAGTTTGCTTAGGCCTTGGTCCAGCAGACCACTTAATAGCTCAGCTGTAGGCTCTTGAAGTCAAGGGAACTGCTTACAGGTTTAAAATGAGTGTCTGATGTGTTGGATTGGGGCTGCAGACAGCTATATCTTAAGGACAGGGAACTTTGCTTTCTTCTTGTTTGTCAAGTACTTGCCATACTTCCAATACATTAAAAGTATTGATGGTAATGATGGCAGTGGGAGCAAGGAAGCAATGAGGAGATGAAGGAAACCTGGTGATGTTTACAGTATTGTTCATTGGCAGGTGAGTCTCTTTGTGAAATGGATTTGCAAATTAAAGACAATTTCTCCTCTTCTCCCAAGCAAAAAATGCCTTGTGATGAAGTGAATAGGTAGTGCATTAAAATGCAAAATTCTGGGCACTGACAGAAAGCCATGCATGAAAGGTACTTAAGGGCAGGAAGCTCCTTTTGGATTGTAAGCAAAATAAAAAAAAAAAGGCGGGGGGAAGGAAGAAAAAAAAGATGACTGAAAATGTATAACGGTAAAAGTAACAGTGTGTGCATGTCCTACTTACAATTAAATACTGAAGCCATGGGAAACAATGAGTAAATGAACTACTGACCAAATAAACCAGCAAAACAAATGCAGGATTGCACTTTTAGCCTTTTTTTTTTTTTTGTTTTTCTCCCAAAAGATTGTTAATTGCTGGAGGATTAAAATAATTCATATTCAAGGATAGGAAGTGATAACAGTGTGCAGGAGCTTGGATGCTCCAAGTGGTGAAAGGAATACTTTTCTCTTTGTGTGATGTCGAAGCCAAAAGAAGGGGAGGGGGGAACAAATGAAAAAGAAGGGGGTTGGGGATTTTGTGATGTGACTTTCAGGATAAAAATAATGCTGTAAAAGAAACAGCATAATCTTTTTCTATTTATCTCAGTCTTTTTTTTTTTTCCCCTAAAGAGTTAGGGCAGCATTGTTAATTGATTTTTTTTTTTTGACATTTATAATAACAGTTGTATTAAAAATAATTTACAGAGGATTTTTTTTCCCCTCTTCCAGAAGCTGAGCCTTGCAGAATCTGTTACAGAAAAGTGGGTAGGGAGTGGATTATTGTACATCACTGTTCCCACATAATAGTAATCTGCTTGATTGGTAAAATGCATGTTGTGTTTTTTTGCCTTCTCCATTTTCCAGCGGTGCCTTTCCAATGAGATTTGCTGGTTTAGTAGTAATAGCATCAGGATATCTCATGCCCTTTCAGTATAAATAAAGGTTGTCCTAACAGCTGCTCGGATTGTGCTGGCAAAGTAGCTGTCTTTGCTGGAGTGCCAGTTTTTGGCTAGAGTAATTTAACACACTGGAGCATTTCTCTGGTTACCAATGGTTGAATCATTTCCAGCTGTGGAAACAGATGTGTGGCTTTTTTGGGAAGTAAGTTAATTGGGGAGGCTTATGAATTGTTGAGGGATTTTTTTTTTTTAATATGGGGTTAGAAGATGCCTTTAGAAAAGCAATGATCTTTTTTATGGACATGAAATTGGACATGTTCTCAACACACACATGGCATTGTAAGGAAAATTTTGGACGTGCTTTGGACACAAAGAGCCTTCTCGTTGCCTCGTTACCCCCTAAAAAGCATGTTAAGGATGAAAAGAAGAAATAGTTGCTATTTGATAGCTAATAAAGTTGAGACAAAATGAGCAAACTAAAAGTGACTAATTTATCTCAGTGCATATTGTGTGTTCCTGTTGCTGTCTGTCCATGTTGTAAGGCAGCTCACAGTCTGTTCAAATCTGTGTGGGCCAAACGCTTCACAGCTCATGACATTTTTTTTGTTTTCTCCATCTTTGGCTTTTTGCCTTTTGAAAGGAATTCTCTAGGCAAAAACTGGAAAATATTTGCTGTGTTTCAGACATTCTTTTCCCTTTTGTGTTCAGCATAGTGATTTGTACCTTTGACATTGATGTCTCTCTAATTTTAAGCCTGCTGGTAGGCACAGCACATTTGTTATGGGAAAGACAACTTTCTGTGTGAAGAAACTCTTCTAATTTTTTGAGTTTGTTTGGTTTTTTTTTTTTAACTCTTTTTAGTCTTGACTGTAACATAAATAGCCAAGGATGAAAAACCAAAACAGCAGCAGCTTGTTTAGTTTTTGTTACAAATAAATGTCAGATGAAATGGGAAGCTGTTGTTTGGAGCATCCTGAAACAGGGATGATGTTCCTTGCGCACATGCTAGGGCTGCACAGTGTACTGCACACTGAAACCCCTGATGTGCACAAGAGTCTCTAGAATTAGCACTAAACCTTCATGTCTGAATGTAATAGAAGCTCACTGAGCAGCATTCTTTTCTAGCCTTGCTAACACTNGTACTAGTGGGAGGTGTCCCTGCCTATGGCAGGGGGTTGGAACTAGATGATCCTTGAGGTCCCTTCCAACCCTACCATTCTATGATTTTATACTACAACTGTAAGCCAGCAATGCAGAAAGACCCTGTTTGCCCAAGTATATTTGTTGCATTTATATATGTTTTGGGTTTCTTTGTTGTTTTTGTTTTGGTTTTTTTTTTTCCCATTGGGAAACAAATGAGTATTTGGAAAATCATGCAAACACTCTCGAAAACCAAAACCCACCCAACCTGTGGATGTCACAAACATTTATCTGTGAAACCTCTGGATTTTTTTTTTTCTTCTGTGAGCAGACTGAACTATCCTGTCAATCATAGGATTGGTGCGTTGGATGCATTCCCTCTTAGAGGGTCTTGGTGAAAAGCTTTGCTGTTGGGAAGATCACCTGGGATTTGCAGAGAGTGAGGAGATGATGTAAGAATTACCACAGTATCACCAAGGTTGGAAGAGACCTCAAAGATCATCAAGTCCAACCCATTACCACAGACCTCAAGCCTAGACCATGGCACCAAGTGCCACGTCCAAACGTGCCTTTATTCTTTATTCTCCTGTTTTAGCAGCACAGGAAGCTGGGCAGTGGTTTTAGGCTTTTTTTCTGCAAGCGTCTTTGCCCGCTGCTGAAGCAGAATGTCCTTCTGCCTTTGGGTTAGTACTTGCCCAGGATGAGGAATGGATGTGGCAGTGCTACCTGCAGTGCAAGTTGCTAAGGCCTTCCCATATTAGATTCCTGTTTTTCGGATGTAATTTTGCTAGATATTAACTGTCTGCACTGTTCTTTGCCTCAGCTGCATGTCTCAAGTTAGGGTTTTGTGTCTTGTGTATTTGTTTTTCTTTTTTTTGTTTGCTCGTTTGTTTTTAATGCAGATATCAGCAAATGTGATTTTACTGTCTTCAGGAATGTTACTAGCTTTAAAAAATGCAAACATTTCATTCTATGATGTGTAATAAAATCTTGTCACCTGGGAAGGCAGTATAAACTGAATCTGGTTGTGGTTTTGTTATTTTTTTTAATAGAAAATTTTTAGTTTTTTTTTTTAAAGGAAGTGTTATTAAGTATAAGACAAAAAGCAAATGAGAAGGGCTGGTAGATTGCAAAATATTTTATAAAAAACATTAATTCTTTTGTAGTTTAGGAAATGTGAAGCAAAGTGGCAGCAAAAGTCAGAGCTGTATTTGATTAGAAATCAAAAGGTTATTAATAGTGCTGATTACTTCAGCTTAGTGATGTCTGCTCTAGTATTACTCTTATTTGTTTGCAGCTGTAATCAAGCTCACTGTAAGCCCTTATCTTTGACCAGCCAGAAGAAATCATAAAAGGAAATAATTGTTTAGTGAGAAAGACTTTGATAACAGCATGACTCTCGTGTGGGAGACAAGGAGATAACAGTGTCTGAATAAAATGATATAACCAAGGTAGCTAAGGTGATAAATTCTTTACTCGTCTCGTCCTCAGCAGTAAAACATACAGCAAATTAAAGATGTCCTTTCAAGAATCATCTGAAGAACTGCTGGTAGTTGTAATTTGCATGTTTTGCATTTACATGTGTAGAGGAAAGGGAGGAGATTTGGTGTTGAAAACACAATTTTGTGAAGCCACAGATCCTCCTGGACGTTGACCAGGTGGTTCAGGCTTTGTTGCTGTTGAATCGAAAACTCTGCTTAGTGTTTAAATTCACTTAACCAAAATATTTTCTGAATTTGTAGGTATTTATCTGAGGGATGGCATCAAGTATTCAGCAAAGCATTTGATAGGCATTGCACTACACTGCATCATTCTACAAAAGGCATGTGGTGACAGGATGCTGTGGCTTTAAAGAGCCCACAGAATGGAGCTCTCAAAGGAACTGGAGAAAAAAAACAGAGTTGTATTTGGAGAGAGAGTTACAGACAGGAATTACAAGGCAGATACAAAATCCATAGTGACCCCCCCTTGAATTTTCCCCCAACCCAAAATTAAATCTGTAATCCCCTGTGCTCCAATCCTCCCCCTCCTCATGCCTCTGCTAGCCAAGAGGTCTAAACAGAAGCTTCTGGAGGCCCCAAAACAGGTCTGCTCCTTGCATGTTTGTCCCCATAAAGCAGCTCCAGCCAGACACAAGGCTGGAGGGGGAGGATTGGAGTGCAGGGGATTGTAGATTTAATTTTGGGTTGGGGAAAATTCAAGAGGGTTCACTATGGATTTTATATCTGCCTTGTAATTTCTACCTGTCCAAATAGAATTCTGTTTTTCTCCAATTCCTTTGAGAGCTCCATTCTGTTGGCCCTTTAAAGCCACGACAGAGTAATTGGTGGCCCTTACAGGGAATGAGATGGTTGCTGGTTTGCATAGTTTGAATTGGAGAAAATACAAAACTGAAGCCTAGAAAAATGGTGCCTCTTAGTGAAGTTGTCATGGAGAATTGGGAGGAGAGTGAGCTGCCTCACCCTGAGTTTGTGAAGAGTTAGCAGAATTATGGGGTTGAATTACAACCTTCTAGTCCATAGAGGATTTTTTAACCCTGTAGTTCCCAACCTGGGACCCAGGATGAGGAGCAGTGGCAGCAAACTGGAAGGAGCTAGATTTAGATGAGACAGCAGGCAGAAGTTCTTCCCCTTGAGGGTGGTGGGGCACTGGAGCATGTTGCTCAGAGAATCTGTGGGTGCCAGGCCTTGAGCAACCTGATCAAGCAGGACGTGTCCCTGCCCATGGCAGAGGGTTTGGTCCTTTCCAACCCATTCTGTGATTCTCCTGGTTTGCTTGCTTTAGAAAGCCCTGTTTTTCATTGGAGTCATTCAGGATTAGTTTTCTAGGTAGAGGTTTGCTTTATGTTTTGACCTGGTAGCTTGGGAGCCCTTTGGTGTCTTCTTGTTTTTTTCCCCTCTGAAAATACTTTCACTGTAGGCTCTGCTGTGTCTTCCTCTTGCTAAGCTAATCATGGTGGTCACTTTAAGACTCTTACTGGAGGACATTTTTTGCAGATTTTTAAGTACATTTGCATAACTTTTCTGTTTTCCTTCCAATTTTTTGATTTCCCATTAGGAAACTCAGATGCCAGGAACATGAGATGGTACCTCAGTGCTGGCCTCTCCAATGCTCTCAGTAGTGCAGTGAAGAATTCACTTCCCTCTTTCTCTTCATTACATTCTAGGTTCAAATTCATTATTCTTGCTGCAGTATCACAATAAGAATTCACACTGAGTAATTAGTGCACTTCAATACTTGCTGTCTTAACTGAGCCATGATTATCCAGGATGTATTCTACCAGTCTGTACCTATGTAGAGATTTTTGCCAGATTTTACTTCTGTCTGCTAATTTTATTGTCGTTTGATCTGATGAGATGTTGACTAGTGTGAAGCCTGGCACCAGTCCTTGCTGAAACCCAGGAGAAACATCAATGCAAATTCATTATAGTTTGTAATATCTTTCCTAGCCTCCTTTTAATGCCTTTAATATACTCTTATATAGTATCTTCCTAGTTTTGTGAATCTGAAAGTTGTGCTGTGATGAATCAGCTGCCTTGCAGAAAGCCCTCTACAGATGCATAATTTACTGGAGGAGTGGTGTCATCAAATGTGTGAGTTATAGTTAGTGGATATTTTTAGTGATGAGATGCCAGTCCTCTAATTAAGTCATACACATGTGTAGCAATATGTTACTTAATATACCATTCTGTGTTACTTTTCTTGGGAGGAACACATCCATGGTGTGTAAGTGAGCTGCTTAACTCGTTTTGGACCTGTAGAGACTGTACCTGAGTTTTCAGATGGTTACACTTGCAGTGCTTACACCAGAGAGACAGTGATAAAAGCATCGTGTGGGCTTAAGCAATACTTTATGCATGATGTAGAGTATTAGTGCCTGTGTGCCAGCCTCTTTTGTGTGCCCTGGATAGCTTTAAAATGCTTCCATCTTTTTGTAGATAGGACTTAAATAATTACAAATGTACTTAGGATTCCTCTAGACAGGGGACACTCTTACCCCACCACAAAATAAAGCTTTGGGGTATTCTTGGCTATTTATTTTTACATTAAACTAACTAAATTAAAAAAAACCAAACAAAAACAACTAAATATACCAACTCCTGCCTTAATTTGCAGAAGTCAGTTTGTATCAGCTGAATTTTGTGTCCCAAAATGAGCTGCATGTGTTAGTTACTTCTCTACTGTGTTACAGCTCATTCTCTTTAAACTCTCTGAGCCAGGACTGCTTCTGAAGGAGATGGTCCTGGTGGCTCCATCTCCCATCTTGCCTCCTGCATTTTTACTGGTGCAAGTGTTTCACGTTCACATTTGTTCACCTCTTACATGTGGCTCACCTTATAGTTACACAGACGTTGTCCATGGCACAAAGAAGGGAGAGCACAGGCCCAAAAGCAAGCAGCAAGGAAAAGGGAAATTCATGTATTTTAGCTTCAGTGGTGATCTAGAGTGGTTCAGTATGGTTACCATGCCTGTTGTTCACCTGTACTGCCCCATTAACATGGCTTTTGCTGGCAGGATGCCCTCCATCCAAATTTGCAAGCCTACCTGTATGCACAACTGCTCCCTAACCTGATTCTTTCAAAATGACCCAAATTAATATAAACATCGAAAAAATTCTGTTCTTATGAATCTTAACAAGCACAAGGAAACCTGCCTTTATTTTGAAAGGACTTGGGTGCAGTACAATACTGATGTGCTGTCATGCTGGGTGAGCATCAGGATGTGATGATGAGCAACTAGAGGTCTGTAGGGGTGGTAGCCTGGGTCAGCTGCAGCCTCAAGAGACTAACTCGATTCAGCCTACATTTGCTTTAAAAGCACTAAAGAGGGAGAGGTACTAAGTAAGAAAGGATTAAATGTCTTTTCTAAGAAAGATTTGAGCTGAAAACAGTGGGAGCTTCTCATTTTTAGTAGGTTGGGATTATTTCCTCACTGATGAGCTATAGGTAAATGAATGCAATTTTCTGTAGGTACCTATTGAGGATGTGATTAATTTTTCCCCCCACCCCTCCTTCAAGGAAGTAGGGTATGGAGTGTTTAGGTTTTTTTGAAGGCCCAGCTTCAGATATTTTTCATAGGGCTGTGTTTCAGCAGCTTAATTGTTTAGCATTTACTGAACTTTTTGGCTTTTTGAGCAATGGAATCTTAACCCAGAAGAATCAATGGCTCTTGACGTGCATGTCTCTGGTGTTTAATGCGTGAAGACAGCTTGCAACCATCGCAGGGGAAGCTGCATGGAAACCTTGCTAGGCTGGATTATGCAGAGAATTACCAGTAGTCACAGAAATTGATTACTGTAACTGATGTCTCTCTCTTTTTAATAATCTGTTCTCATGATGTTTGTTAATCAGAGGCAGGACTCTGCTATTGAAGGTTTTTGAAATCAGCCTGGCACGCTCGGTCTTTTACGTAGTTCCACAGTGCAAGACTCTGAACTTCATTCATGCAAGCTCTTCAACTTTAATGCCCATAGGAAAATAAAGATTTGATGATGTGTATTTTGCTTGTACATATTTTTTTTGTATGCTGAAACCGAAGACTGGAACAGGCCTGTCTTCATGCTTGTGCCAAACTTAAGTGAGATAAAACACAGCCTGAAATAATTCCCTGCAAACTGCCAGTGACCACCAAGAGTTTTGCTTTGGCAGTGATGACTCTATTTAGAGCTGTGCTCAGGGCACTTGGGGAACATTTGTCAAAGGTGCTGAGTCTTACTTTCTGCGGGTACATGGGTCTGAGGAGCAAGGTGCCTTTCAGTAAGGCTTTAGCTAAGCTCTTCTGAAATATGTAGTGCTGTGGAGGAATATTGGAGAGAGTTTAAAATTAACTAGCTGAGATAACAAAGGCAGCAGAGCTGAGTGCACTTCAGTCTGCTGGTGGATTAGTTACTACAGGTGGGAAAACATGTCAGAGTGTCTTTTATCTGCTATCCAGATGGAAAGCTGTGCTGCATATCTCTGTTCATCGTTGCACTTCCTATATGGTGTATGTGTACTTTTAACCTGATGCAAGCAGCAACTGAACGTGAAATGAGTGGGATGCTTAAAACTTTATCCTTTAGATTTAAGAAATCTCTGTCAAGACAGACCTAAAAGATGATACCTGAAGTTCAGGTTGAAAAGTTTAGGACCTAGATTACCTGAAGGATATCTTACTGGAGGACAGAAATTAATTTGTGTTTTGATTTAGTTTGGAGGGGCTGTATGTGTGTGTGTTGGATTTTTAGTTGGTGTGTTTGTATTTTTAATCTAACCTAAGACCAAAATAAAAGTACACACTGAAATGCCTAATTCTTTGTTAATTTTGATGTATCTCTTTGAAACCCCTAAATATTCCACTGCCAAGCAGTAAAACATTCATCTGTACACTTTGTAAAACACCTTTTATATATATGCCTTAATTAAATGCTTAATGTCAGAGGTGTGACTACTTTTGTAGTGCAAAGTAGTGGTTTCAAGTGAGGAAAAAAATTACTTAATATTGTGAAACAGCAAAGGTGTGCATCATAAAAGTATCTAATTCAAAGTCAGCTTGGAGTGTGGTAGAAGATGTTTGGAACTGAGATGTGTGTGGCAGGAGAGAGAGTACAGAAATTTCCATTTTGACAAATGAAGCTCTAATGAAAGTTTTAAGCATTGTCCTGCTGTTTCTTTACTTAATGCTCTCCCCAGCATCTTCCTCTTCAGGAGCAACACAATGTGTGGCATTTACTATGTGTTTAATCTCTCCTTTGTTTTTAAACAGATCTTCAGCTGGTAGCAGCTTTAAGAATGATGTGGGTAGAATTGTGGGAATAAAGCAAAGGAGAGGAGACAATGTAATGATGCTTTATACTTACAGATCAGTTTGCTGTCATTTGGAAACTCCAGGGCTATTGCTTTTGGTTGCCAAGTGTTAGGCTGATTGCTTTCAAGGTGAAGCTGTACTGTGCTGCTTTGAACTGATACTGCATGATTAAGGTAATAAGTAAGTGCCACTTAATTGGAACAGTCCTGATCAGAAGACATTCCAGGTAACTGATTTAAGCCAAACAATACTTAATTGCAGTGACTGTTGCTTAATGGGGATGGTAATTATGTGCATTGGGGATACCTTCAAATGATTCATTGGTGGTTGGGTCTTTTGCATCTCCCTTACTGTTGGCTTTTTTTTTTCCCCTGTTATTCAAAACAGCTTTCAGTGTCTTCATAAATAGCCATGATTAATTCAGAAAGCAGATAAACTATTGCTGATGGTTGGCTTTTAATAATTCTGCACCAGAGGCTGAAAATCAGCTTGCTTAAACTCATGATGCCTCTAATGATATTTTTTTTTTTTTTTTTTTTTTTTTGAGGACCTTTTTATTTGCTTTCAGGATTTTCAACTATTGAGTTGAGGGGGGTGTGTGTGTTTGGTGTTTTGGTTTTTTTTTTACTTTTCTGTGCAATCAGGAGTGTTAGAAATTGAAATAAGAAAAAACAAGTCACATAGTTTCTTGGCTTCTGGATCAGGGTGGGCTCTAACACGAGGTGACTCACTAAATCATACAAGTTGATATGTTCCCTGCCCTTGGCAAATCACTGACTTGGTTTAGTTCTGTCATATTTTCTTTGCCAGGGTTGCCCATTTTCTTTCACATGAACCCACCTAATCTGTTACAAAATCCACTTCATAACTGAGAACCCCCTCATCTGTAGTTCAAACTGGCCAAAGATGAAATTGGGTCCTTTCCCAGTTTTTCTCAAACTGTAGCCTGCAAATGCATGTTTGTATGTTCATAATTGAGCCTTGCTCTGCTTACCTTCTCCCATGCTTTATCATATCCTTGGTTTGGGATGCTGATGTTTTCAGCTTCAATTGTTTTATGCCTGTCTGCATTTTCCATACACATTTTCACACTTTTACACTTCTAGTGTTTTAGTCTTTTAGTGCAGAAAAACTTTTAATGAAGTGTATGTATATATAGAGAGAGTATTTTTGGAGATGTAGTGTTTTCTGAATTAACCTGGTAGAAAGAGTTTACTCCTGAAGCTAATGTTACAAGTTGGTTTTAATTCCAGAAATTTCACCATTCCATCATTTTCAGCTTGCTCTCTTCTTCACAGAGTGAACCTGTTGGGTTAACATAAGTAAATGTGTTTCAGTGAGAAGACTTAGAACCTTTCCATTTATTATTTCTAGAATAGCTAGTGCTCTTATGTTCGGGTTTTTTTTTTTTTCCTTCCCTCTTATTACATCTAGCACTTGACATGTGGGTAGGTTTTGACAATGGCTCCTGCAAGAAGTGATTTTCAATGACAGGAACATGTTTAAGACATTTTCATTATTTAAAAATCAGACCTGTTTCTCTTGTCAGCAAATCCACTGCAAATATGAAAGCAGGGCAGTATTTTTGTCGTGAACCTCAGAGCCAGGCTGTGTTACCTTTGTCAGAAATGAAAGGGCATTCCAGGATTTGTAGAATTACACTTTCTCCTGTTCCTCCATTTCTCATTATCTCTTTACTTTAGGAATGTATCTAAGAAGGAAATTTAGAGTGACACATGTGAGAGGTGACACAGAAGGTTTCATTGGCAAAACCAGAGCTGCCCATCTTCAGAGTGCCAAAACCTCTGTGGACTCCAGCCACAAGCAGTCTTCATTCTGCATCCTATCTTTTTATTTAAGTCAGCTGAGAATATTTAGCTCCATTTACTTTGTATGAAAAAAAAATTGGGAATATGAAGCATTATCTTTATCTGCATTTTCCATATAGATGATCATAGAGAAGTGGATAAGCTCCCAGGTATTGCCTAATTCATTATCCAGTGCTCCACAGAAGGGATGGGTAATAACTGGGTGGTTGGGTTGTTTCTTTTTCTGTGCACATTTAAAATAGTATGCAACATTTTCAAAATGTCTCTCAATTTTTTATGCCCTGATTATTACAGAATTCATTGCAGGATTAATCATGTTGGAAAAGACCTTCAAGTCCAACCTATCACCTAACACCTTCCAATTAACTAACTCATGGCACTCAGTGCCTCATGCAGCCTCCTCTTAAACACCTCCAGGGATGGGGACTCCACTGCCTCCCCAGGCAGCCCATTCCAATGCCAATCACTCTTGCTGTGAAGAACTTCTTCCTAACATCCAGCCTGACCCTGCCCTACCACAACTTGAGGCTGTGTCCTCTTGTTCTGTCCCTGGATGCCTGGGAGAAGAGCCCAACCCCAGCTGGTTACAACCTCCCTTCAGGTAGCTGTAGAGAGCAATGAGGTCTGCCTTGAGCCTTATCTTTCCACCTCACCTTGAGATTCACTAAGGGGCTTGATTTAACTGTGGGTAGAGGTTTCAGGATGTCTAGGCTTCTTG
Source organism: Ramphastos sulfuratus (assembly GCA_013399055.1). NCBI lineage: Eukaryota > Metazoa > Chordata > Aves > Piciformes > Ramphastidae > Ramphastos > Ramphastos sulfuratus. Next base: position 125,823 of record WBNM01035980.1, on the reverse strand, counting down.
AAAGTGTCTTAAGGTTGGTTTTGTTTACTTGTAGAAATTAAAAATGAAAATCATTTAAAATACACTTGCAAGACCACTTAGCTCAGTAAATTTGAAGTCTTTAAAGCATGTTAGTGAGATCTAGACCTTTGTTTTGCTAGGCATTGTACTTACTAATACAGCCTCTTTTAAGTCAAGGATTTCTGTTAAGAAACCCCAAACAAGTAAATTAATGAATTAGAAAATCATAAGTCTAATGTTGCTCATGTAATAGCCAATTATTCCAGCTCTCTGATGTATAAAGAAATACATATTTTCATCACAGCATGACTTACACTTCAGTGCAGTAGAAATGCAGTTCTTTCATCCATAGTTTCCACATCTGTACACAAATCCTGAAGTGGAAACAATCACAAAACATTGTTGAATTAAAGCTTGTGACCAATCTGTAGAACATCCTTCTTTGTGAGTAGATGGTTTGATATTTATTTTCCATTAAAGGCTGTGCTAAATATTGTTTTAAAGAAGAGGAGCTGTAAATATTTTGAGTAGAATTAGGAATAGTCCCAAAGTTTCCCATTCAGTAACACCTTCTAAAAGAAAGGTCACAATTAGAAGGGAATCAAAAAAGGAAGAAGAGTTTGCTTTGAGCTAGCAGAACAAGTAGGTAGGTTGTAATGAGTTTCAACTTTGGTTAGGCCAGAGAAGAGTTGATGTAGGTGGAGTTGGCTGATTTTTGCTGAGGACCTACCCTGCTGTCTCTACTGGGAATAAGAGTTTCTTCAAACTGTTACAAAAGGTAGTCCTATCTCCAGCTTCTTACCTTCCTCCTGCACCTGGAGATGTGTTGGCAGAGGTGGTGCTGTGGGGGAATGCTGGCAGCCCTGGCCACAGGCCACTGAGGCTGGAGCAGAAGTGCTGTTTTGATCACCACGCTCTGTTATCTTCTGATGCAGACAAGAGCTCAGGGTTTCTCCATTGTGCTGTTGCTGATGTGGTTGTTCTGGGATCTGTAGCCTTTCATTTTTTCATACCCTTCATAACCTTTCTTTTTTTGTTCTTCCTTGGCATCTCACAGTTCAGAAAGGAAGAGTCAGTGCCCAGGGGACCTTGCAGTGTGCCTGCTATGTGCATGATCTGTGTAGTGTGCTGCAGAGGTAGGAGGTGGAGAGTGAGACCTCCAGCTCGGAGGAGAGGTGACTGCCTGTCCTCATGAGGGGGTGATGGGGAAAAAGCAGACAGCTCAGTAGCCTTTCTCTCTTGGTTTAGCTTGTTTACTGTGGGAACTGTAGCTGAAGAGAGTCTTCTGAAAGCTGTGTTACATGGGAGAAGATAAGTGCCCTCAGGAAACACTAGTAAGGATGTAAGCAAAGACACAGAGGGCCATGTGGAAAAACTGGACAAATGGGCCATCTGTAATGTTAGAGGCACTGCTAGATGCTGGTAGTGCTTCTAGAGTCATAAATTGATAATGCTATTAGTGCTGGATGCCAGAACTGCTGCTGGTGTCCAACTGCAGGAGTAATTTTTCCACAGGGAGGGTGAGTCATGCTGTCCCTGTGGGGAGAAGTGTATTAAAAAGTGGAAACTGGTAAATTATGTTATTTTTTGGAAAATACTGAAATATATCTTAGGCAGTGCCTGCATTGTAGCATTTCAAACAGGTTCAGATATGTAACCTGGAGTAAAACAGCAGAGTGTATGGGACTGGTTTGTGTTAGGCACTAAAAGGCTTTGTAGAAGAATGTAAGAAGGAAGCAAAAGGACACAGGCACAAAAGGGTTTAAAGGTTGAGATGGATAAAGGGTAAATTACAGTTGGCTTTCCATCAGTGATGTCACCCCTCACATAGGAGAATGCAAACAGAGTCTTCAAGGGAGAACACAATTCTGCATGGAGGTGTTCCCTTCTTCATTGCTGCAGCTGCAGCCCCAGTCATACATGGGCATCCTGTTCCAACAGGCTATATACAAATGCCAAATGAAATCTGCCTGATGGAGCTTACCCTGCAAATATGATGGGTGAGTGCAAGCAAGTGGGAGGTGTATGGAGACATTGAGAAGCGTGGCCAGCAGGGCAAGGGAGGGGATTCTCCCCCTTGACTCTGCTCTCGTCAGGCCCCATCTGGAGTCCTGTGTGCAGTTCTGGAGCCCCCAGCACAGGCAGGACATGGAAGTGTTGGAGCAGGTCCAGAGGAGGCCACCAAGATGCTGAGAGGGCTGCAGCAGCTCTGCTGTGAGGACAGGCTGAGAGAGTTGGGGCTCTGCAGCCTGGAGAAGAGAAGGCTTCCAGGAGACCTTAGAATAGCCTTCCAGTGTCTGAAGGGGGCTACAGGAAGGCTGGGGAGGGACTATTGACAAGGTCTTGTAATGACAGGACAAGGGGCAATGGGTTTGAACTGGCAGAGGGGAGATTGAAACTGGATGTTAGGAGGAAGTTGTTTGCAGTGAGGGTGGTGAGACACTGGTACAGGTCACCCAGGGAGGTTGTGGCTGCTCCCTCCCTGGAGGGGTTCAAGGCCAGGTTGGATGAGGCCTTGAGTGACCTGTGCTAGTGGGAGGTGTCCCTGCCTATGGCAGGGGGTTGGAACTAGATGATCCTTGAGGTCTCTTCCAACCTTACTATTCTATGATTGAAACAGTCTTCTGTAATCTCTGTAAAGACTAAATGTACTGATCCTGCTGTGAAAGCAGGTAGGGCAAAGACCTCTTCTCACAAGGACCCAGTGGGTCTTGCAGCAGTTGTTTTCTCTCTCTCGTGAGTGGGATTGCTTGGGAAATACATCATAGCTGCACAAGTCTTTTGGAAGAGACCCCTGATAGAGTTGTGAGAGAGCCACATGACCAAACCAGCAGCTGCTTGTACCAGTGCTATGACTAAGGCTTGTGTCACTGTAATGGTCTTAGCAAGGCAAGTGGGGTTGGGGACGTCATAGGACAACAGGCGAAATAACAGCTCGAGGCCTCTGTTCTCCCAGGACAGTGTTCTTTCAGTGGGCACATGGTTTATTTGTGGTTATACAACATACTTGAGCTTCAGTGTTCCACAGTGTGAGTTCAGTATAAGTGAATCTCTCTGCAACTTGAGTGAGCTTCCATACTCTTTTAAAATAACATGCCTTAACTTCACAGAACTTTTCTTGGATATGCAGACAATGATGTACAAAAGAAATTCTGTCTGGCTCCCACAGAAGCAAGCCTCTATTAAATCTGACACCAGAAGGTCACCTCAGGTCACAAACTGTCTTGCAAAACATAAAATCATTCTGACTTTTCCAGACTGTTTTTGTATACAAACAAGTAACAAGGTAAGGAAGTCAACATACTTGATTCAATTTCAGATGTCTGTAAACAAATAAACTGTAACCCCAGTCTGATTGTATACCCAGAACCTGTCAGCATGCATTTCTTTCTTTTTCTTCCTAATTAGGTACAAGTATTCTGATTTTCTTCGTGTTTATATCAGGTAAACTCTCAGCATTATGAACCTCATAATGCAGTGTTACACAAGGAGCCAAGTTCTGATACTTGAAAAAGGGTGAAAGTATTGTGGCGTGTTTGACAGCTGCTAATTCAGAGACATTTGGGTAACTTTATTTTTCACTCAGGAGGTCAGGGCAGGCAGTAAGGCAGTTGGTTACATTTACCAATAAGTAGATCTCATGTGGCTAAGTGACAGTGACAGAGCGTGGCAGATTGGACCTCATTTTTCATTTCCTGCTTTTAGGATAGTTCCATTCGAATCTCTTTTAGGTTTTGATGTGTTGGGAGGTTACAGCAAGGAATAGCTGTGAAAGTTTGGTAAAAGTAAGTTGAGTGGAGGTGATTTGGAAAAATATAAATTAGAATCATAGAATTGTCAGGGCTGGAAGGGACCTCAAGGATCATCTAGCTCCAACCCCCCTGCCATGGGCAGGGACACCTCACACTAGGTCAGGTTGCTCAGAGCCACATCCGTCCTGGCCTTAAAGACCTCCAGGGATGAGGTTTCCATCACCTCCCTGGGCAACCTATTTCACCACCCTCATGGTGCAGAACTTCTTCCTAACATCCAACCTGAATCTACCCATTTCTAGTTTTGCTCCATTTCCCCTATTCCTGTCGCTACCTGACACCCTAAAATGCCCCTCCCCAGCTTTCTTGTATCCCCCTTCAGATACTAGAAGGCCACAATAAGGTCTCCTCAGAGCCTTCTCTTCTCCAGACTGAACAGCCCCAGCTCTCTCAGCCTGTCTCCATTAGGAGAGGAACTCCAGCCCTCTCCTCATCTTTGTGACCCTTCCCTGGACACACTCACTCAGTTGGGTTTTAGATTCACAGAATTTATGCTTTTTGTTGTATATATATATATATATATTTTTTTTTTTAATCCTAACAATAAACACTATATTATATCCAAGAAATGTTAGTTGTGGCAGGGAATGGGGAATCAAGGAGAGAAGAGTGGTTTTATCTGGATAAAAGTTGTGTGTAAATGCTGAGGAAAACAAGAGATGACGTTGCATGGCAGAATTCATCTGTTCCAGCAAGTATCTGTGCTGTAGATGGAGTAGCAGCTGAATTGCTGTAGAAATTAATTTGCCCTACACAGAAAAAGTTGAATAATTTACTAGAATAAGCATGCAGGGCCATGATGGGAAGCCATCTATTCAGGGTATCCATCAGCAGGCAAAAAAATGAACACAATCTTGTAACTTGCTCTTTGCAAGCAGAGAGAGAAGGCATAGGAAGGTTTCTTGGGCTGTGTGTCCGACAGGATGGAGAGAAACCTCTCTGTCATCTTGTTGGGCAAATATGGATACAGGTTAAAATGGACTCACTAACTCTTTGAAGCCAGCAATACAAAGGAGAAGTCTTCAGAGTTGTTTCTCATCTCAAAAAAACCTGGAATCTCCTGAAATGTGTCCCTGGAGCAGTGCAGCTGTGTGCTGTTCCTGACACAGCACCTGTGACAGTTACAGCTGAGTTCTGTGAGGTGGCCACAGAGCTTGTGTGGTTACTGCCAGTGATACACTGGGGGAGTGTGGTGGTAAATTAGTTAATTTACAAAGGAAAAAAAAAATGTATGTTCTGTAGGTTGGATGAGCCTTGAGCAACCTGTTCTAGTGGGAGGTGTCCCTGCCCATGGCAGGGGGTTGGAACTAGATGAGCTTTGAGGTCCTGCCAACTTAAACCATTCCATGGTTCTATTTTCCTTTGCAGCAAAGCAATGGAATGTCTCAGGTCTCCAGCAGGAGACAGCTGACAGAGGGGAGGTGAAGTCCTTGTGTATGTAGATCTATGTGCTCTGTCTGTGGAGTGAGACCTTCACCTGCCACCCTGGGCAGAGCAGCATACTCTGTAGCTTCTGTGTCCACAGCTGGCACCCGTGTGCCCTGGTTCCACTGGGCAGCAGTGGGTGTGTTAGCACTCCATCAAGCTGCCTTTGACAGGCAAGCCACAGGCTTCTCTGTGGCACTTGTGGAGTGTGTTGTGCTCATATCTGGTGTTTAAGAGCAGTATTGAGATGCAAAGCTTTAACAGTTAAGATGATCATCAAATTAGACCAAATACTTTGAAATAAACCATACTTGTTCCTCGTGAGCAGCTGAGAAGTGTCAGCTTTGGTGGTAAATCTGATTTTTATTGGATAAACAAATTTCAGTCAGGAGAAAACTCCTTTGTACATGGAAAAGAAGCAAAAATGGTACAAATCCACTATTTGCTTTTGCACATCCACCTCTGTTTGCTTCTCTTGGCTTTAGTCTAGAGGAAAGAAAACTGTAGTGATTTTCCTGCAGTCTGTACCAACAGATGCTGATGTCTTACACAATATTGAATGTTTAACTTCCATTGAGACCAGTGGAACAAGTGCACTGTTTAGGGGACTGAGCTCTGCTGCTGCAGCATCCTGGCATATCAGTAAGCACACATGCAACTGTGCCCAGTTTCCCCCAAAACTTCATGGGACATGTTGGGTTTGGCTGTGCATGTAGAACATGCCCTGTAAGATGGAAAGTTTTTATGTGCCTGTTGGAGAGGTTTTCAGGCAGCAGAATTTGGTGCCCTGTGTATGCTGGAGGTGGAACTCATCTTAGGCAGCTTTAACCAGCAGTCATTATGGAGTTGTTTGGGCTCCCTTAGTAGTGTAAGGAAAAAAAAAGCTGTGTCCAGAGGGTGAGTGACCTGCAGCCAGTGGTTAAATCCTAGCGTGCTAAATGCATTAATTCTGGGTGGCTGAAGGTGACATCAAGTCTGTCTTTACTGGAGTGATAGCAAATGGTTTGATCAAGGAGACCTTATAGTAGCCTTCCAGTATCTGAAGGGGGCCTACAGGAAGGCTGGGGAGGAACTATTTATAAGATCTTGCAATGACAGGACAAGGGGCAATGGGTTTAAACTGGCAGAGGGAAGATTTAGACTGGATGTCAGGAGGAAGTTCTTTCCAGTGAGGGTGGTGAGACACTGGCACAGGTTGCCCAGGGAGGTTGTGGCTGCTCCCTCCCTGGAGGGGTTCAAGGCCAGGCTGGATGAGGCCTTGAGTGACCTGTGCTAGTGGGAGGTGTCCCTGCCTATGGCAGGGAGCTGGAACTAGATGATCCTTGAGGTCTCCTTCCAACCTTACCATTCTATGATTCAGTGATCACAGTAAACTGGGAAGTGCTGTAGCAGGTTAAGTGTACCTGCCTTAAGACAGTGTAACTGGCATGCTAGAGGTAACAGCTGACTCTTAGCACTGCCTGCTGCATGCTAGGAGTACTGGGAGAAAGACTCTGAAGTTACAGACAGGTCTGTTAGTGATCATAGCCTGGTTTTCTGACATAGAATCATAGAACAGCAGGGGCAGGAAGGGACCTCAAAAGATCATCTGGTCCAGCCCTGCTGCCAGAGCAGGATGACCTAGAGCACATAACGCTGGAACACATCCAGACTTGGTGACACTTCCCACCATACCAAGTCATTTGGAGTATGGACTTGCATATGGGCAGGCAAAGTAGTTGTAAACTGGCAAAAGGGACCCAGGCCTTCAGTAAGGTAGCTGTGTGCCAGTCTCCTCCCGCTCGTTGTGCAGATTTCTGCTGCTGCTGATGCCTGTAAAATTTTGACTCGAAGAACTGCTTCTCTAACCACTGCTGGGAAATGAGTTCAGTGGGGTGGTTGATGGAGCAGCTGCTCCCTGTGCCTTGCCCAGATGAGAAGATTATTCTGCTGTCAGTTGATTGCCTTTCCTGCCTACTCAAAGTTCTTCCACTGTCCTCACATGGATCATCTTCTGGTGAGTTTGCGAAGCCGTGTAGCTCGGCTCCATTAGTGAAGCTGACTTCCTTGTGCACACTTAATTCCTTGTGCCCTCATGAGAACAGTTTTGTGCTACCCAAGGCTTATGATTAGTCTGGCTTTTGAAGGCTGATTCAGCAGACAGATCTCCTATAGCAGTCTCAAGTGCAGCAAGTATTATGCATATCTGCTGTATCAAATTCCATGGAGCTTGTGGGTGGTTTGGAAATAATGCGAGCTAAGCAATTTTTGAGCACAGCTTGTTCCTGTAGATGAAGGCACTATAGCCTCTACAAAGTGAAGCTTTGAAATTACATCTTTTTTGGTCATGTGCACTAAACAGGGGCTTAGGAGGGAGAAGCTTCAGTGAGAAGCACTCTTTCTTTATCACCTGGGTGGAATGGGATAACTCAATTTGTAGTGTTCAGGAATTTCTGAGAAACATGTAAGTAGAAGATGTGAAGTTGGAAAGGCAGTGCCCTGACAGAGATGTACAGCAGGTTGTGCTCATTTGTGCATGGATCTACGTGTGCAGTGATTCCACTTTATTGCATTTAGAGATGCTGCACACAGGAGAATTGCTTTAGGCTGGACTCTTGAGGTTTGTCTTGAGTTCTACTGAACTTCTCAAAAAAAAAAAAAAAAAAAAGAGCTGGTAGCCTTAGGTAGTGAAAAAAATACTGCACATGGCTTCTTTGTGTCATCATTCCTCATAATAAAATAGTTTCTTGCAGAGCCACCAATTCTATTAAAAAAGAGACTCCTTGCATTTTTATTCAAAGTACACCACTTTTAAAAGCAATGAATGCAAACTTAGTTTCTTTTTAAGGTCAGGCTTGTAGTTATAGAAGGGGCAGTGCTGCCATTTGGCTGTGTTCTCACCACTAGCGTTTACTGCTGGAAGGATGCTGTTTGTGTCCTTTCCTGTCGTTGTACCTTAGAAAAAAGGGAAAGCTTTGTGTGTGCATAGCATGGTGTTCTCTCCTGTGGAAGGAGGAAAATATGTAAGAGGAGGAATACATTACAAGAGAGAGATGGAGGTGCTGGAGCAGGTCCAGAGGAGGGCAACAAAGCTGATGAAGGGCCTAGAGAATAAATCTTAGGAGGTGTGACTGAGGGAGCTGGGGATGGTTAGTTTGAGGAAGAGGAGGCTGAGGGCAGACCTCATTGCTGTCTACAGCTGCCTGAAGGGACATTGTGGAGAGGCTGCTGCTGGGCTCTGCTCCCAGGTAGTTGGAGACGGAACAAGGGGGAATGAGGCTGGAGAGGGTTAGATTGGACATTAGGAAAACGTTTTTCACAGAGTGGTCAGGGAGTGGAATGAGCTGCCCAGGGAGGTGGTGGAGTCACCCACCCTGGATGTGTTTAGGGATTGTTTGGATGTGGTGCTTGGGGATATGGTTTAAGGTGAATCTTGTAGAGTAGGGTTCTAGGTTGGGCTTGATGCTCCTGAGGGGCTTTGGCAACCTGCATGTGTCTGATTTGTGAACTGGCCCTTCATGTGGGCTCTATGAACAAAGAAGGTTGGTGGCAGGAGGGGCACAGGTCACAGTGCTGTTACAGGGCCTTGTGCTGCAGCCTGCTTGTGATCCGAATGCAATAAAGGATAGAGGGAAATGCAGCATGGGTACCAGTGAATCTTGGTAATTTTACCTTCTCTTACAAGTCCATTAGCTGTCTAGCTGCTGTCCTTTTGCAGGAGCTGAAGCTGTGCTGTAGCCTGGGTGGTGTGGCTGGAGGCGGAGGCGCACTGCTGGTGCTCAGTTCTGTGCAGACCTTTCTGTTGCTGTGCTGTTAAATGCACCAGTTTCCATGGGCCATGTTTTGTGCAGCTTCAAAGAATCTGCACTTAAGAATTCTCCTTCATTCCCTGTGTGACCTCTGCATCCAGCTGCCTTTCTGCTGGGAAACAGAATCTGGAGGCAGTAGAGGGCACAATCACAAGCTGGCTTGTTGTATAATCCAGTTGGTTAGTAATGCTTCTCTGTAACTAGCTGATGTTTCTTCTTTGAAAAGCTGTTTGGTGTTTGACTTTTTTACTTTTGCTGAACATGACACCTGACACTGCCACTGTCCCTGTTTCCTGATTGTGTGGCTTTGATGCTTTCAGAAAAATCATGGAGCTGCTTCTAATACACAGCATTTTTTGTGATCTCTTTTTGTTTCCCCAGGTAGAGCGGACTTGTGGGAAGAGGCTGTTCTTTTAGTGCAGCAAGTTCAGAGGAATGCCTGTTCTGGCAGCATTGTAAATGTGTCAGTGGGCAGTTCTTAGGACCAGCAGAGACAGAACAACAGGTGACAAAGCACATATTAAAGAGCAAGAACAACTTAGCCTCTTGGGCTGAGAAAAACAGAAGTTGGCCATATTTGATGGATCAGAATTGCAGTCTGTCAGTACCAAATATTACATTACAAACACGGCCTGTGTGACATAGGAGCAGCATCATGCACTCTAATGCATGCCCTAATCCTAGTGACATAGGAGCAGCATCATGCACTCTAATGCATGCCCTAATCCTAAAATCAGTTGCCTCTTTGGATGCCAAAGGAGTGTGTACTGGCAGAATTACTATTTCAGGATATGTCACTGAGGCACCTCAGTAGCGTTGATAGAGAAGGTGACTGAACCAACAGAGCAACAGTTGATGAGACAGTCCAGCAAAGGCTGAAAACTAATTCTCTGAAGTACTAGGGTGCAGTGAGAACAGCTTAACCTTCTCCTAGGCTTTAAAGGCAAAGATTATAGAGATCTTTATAATCTGAGCTAAGTGCTTGGCCAGTAGCATAACGTGAGCATAAACATCTAGTCTTTGTAGTGATCCTAGCACTATGCTGGCCTAGATGCTTCTGGATCTGTTCCATCTTCTGTTTACTTTCTGGTTTGTTGAAAAGGGATCTCTCCAATTTTCTAGAGGATCTTCTGCTTTGCAGAGTAAATTCTCTCAACTAAGCAAAGCATATTGGCAGTGCCTGGTTGCTCCACATTCTGATGAGTCAGACCTTGGTGATCTGAGTCAGTCTAGCCCAGATGCCTCAGTTATCCAAATGTCACAGGTTTGATGTGAAATTACAAGTCTCCAAGTGGTGTACTGGTTATACTCATAGCACAGAAATCTTTCCCTGCATTGGCAGAGAAATGAACTGGGTGACCTGCTAGGTTTTTTCCATCTCCCTCTTACATGAATGTCTGTGTTGAAGCCCTGCAGCATCACTGTCGTTGCCTCCTTCTGAGCCAGCTGGCCTCAGGGAAGGAATCTGTCAGTCAGTGACCAGGAGGGCTCACCAACAGGCTGTGAGTTGTGTGCTGGCTCAGGAGACCCCTCCTTCAGTACTTTTACAGCCTGCAGAAATGGGCCTCTCTATTACCCGAACTCGTGATTGTTTGGAGATTGCTGGGCTTTGTGATGACCTGGGGATAATAGCCTTGTGCTTTATAGTGTTCTGCTGCCCTTTAAATTTGAAGTGTAGTGAGAGCAAAGTATGGCAGTTCTTGAAATAGCATGGAAATGGAGCCAGCCTGAGGCCTCTCTGAGGAGATCTAAAGCAAGTGGTGTACAGCCTGCATAGGTACCGTCCTGCTGGACCAGTGTGTCCCTTTGCAGCCTCTGCCTCCAAGTCCTTCACAGTAACCTGAATATGCCCTGTGCTGCTGCAGTGAGAGGGGGAGAGAGCTGTGGTGCTACAGCTGGCATGCTGTCTGCCAGACAGATCCTCAGCACAAGGCTTTCAGGTGGAGGGAGCACATCTCCCTTTGTCATCAGGGTGCTGAGGTTAAGGCAGTGTATAGCTCATGACCCAGGAGAGTGAATTATCACTGTATGACTCTTCCTCATTCCTCTAGGCCCAGTGTAACAGTGGCTGCAGTGGATCCAAAAGAGCACCTTTTCCTTTTGCATGTAGAAAGGCTTCCAGGTGTTACAGAGGAAAGGGTAAATGTGTGAAGAAGTGAGTCTCTCTTCAAAGGATGAAGGAAAGAGATAATTAGGTTTGTTAAACAATGGGATAGCAGAAGTAGGAGAGTAAACAGATGAAAAATATATGAAGACAGTGAGGAGAGAAGCTAGTATGTAGAGAAAGGGCCATATTCTCAAGGATGTCCAGGATTTTTGGGACCCACCCCAGACTGACTTTATTTCTCATGAGAGTTAAGCTTCTGGGAATATAGCCACAGCTGGAAAAGTTTTTTAAGATTCCTGATTTACTTTTGATGTTTTAAATTTTTTTTTTCCCAAGCTGACTTAGTAGGAAAAGCTTCTCCTTGTCTCTTTGTTAAACTGTGCAATACTGGGAAATCCAGAAAGCCATTGTGAAGTTTTATTATTTGTTACCCCTATGGGAAGCTGAGGGAAGTGAGCTGAAGGTGCACTGGTGGTGTAGAGTCAGGTGGGAGGTGATGTTCTTTATTCCTTCTCTGATCTGGAAGTGTTAACATTGAGTTCTGGTCATAAGGGTGTTAACAGACAAGTAACTGTGCAGAGTCAGAATGGAAGTTTATACAGCTCTGCATAAAGATCGTGGGATTTAATTCACAGGTACAGACTTATTCCCACCCTCTGCTTCCGTCCTGTGATCAGTGTAAGATCATCTTCTGTCAACAGGTCCTCTGAGAATGTGCTTCTGTGTCTCAAGAGCAACAAAAAGCTGTCTGCTATGTCTTAACGTGCCACAATAATATCAAGACTTAAGCTCATATGCAAGGAAACCCAGAAAGTCAGCCTACATCAGGGTGTGTTGGTGTAAGGCTGTGCCTTTGAATAGCTAATTCCTATGCACCACACTCTGCACTGCCCTGATACCCAGTGATTAAATGGTGTTCTTTAAAGTGCCACTAATATTGTGCATCTTCTGGCAGAAGTTCTTAAAATCTGCACTGATTGTAGCTGTTCAGTAAAAAGGTAAAGTATGCCCCTTAGGAGAGCTGCAAGGGAAAACAGCTTATCTGCACACACCTGAAACAGGAAGAGACAATTCACTGGAACTTAATTTGCTGCATGCTGGAAAGACTAATGATGATTCTGCATTCCATTGGCAAAGAAATGAGCTAGATGGCAAAAAAAAAAAAGGGGGGGGGGGGGAAACCAACCTCTTATTACAGAGCCTGGGTAGTAGAAATTTATGAGATGCTTGTTCTGCTTTTGAAACCTGTGATGTCATTTCAAAATCCTGCCATAAGGATTTTGGGGGAGAAAGCAGCAGAGCTGTAATCTAAAGAAAAATGACACCTGCACTAAAATCTGAGAATAACTTAATTTCTGTCACGTCACATCCTAACTGCTGCAAATGTACTGCTGCTGTGGAAGAGTAATTTCATCTTATTTGCAGTGTTTTTATAATAAAAGTGTGCAGAGTGGGAAAAGGAAGGAAAACTCCTAGGAGAAGTGGCTGTTTGATGTTATGCTGCCGTAGCGCTGCCAGCGAGGCAAGAATGAAGTGACTTGTGTCACATCTCATCTTCTGCCAGCAGCTCTTCCTGTTCAGTGGAACTTAGCTGTGATGTACATCAGAGTGAGGTAGCTGCAGCTGGTGTGGGATTGACGTGTGCAGTGGGCTGCTGGCTGGGCTGCAGGAGTTTGGAAGAGCCTGTCCCTTTCTGTAAATCACACCTCTCTGGGGAGGGACATTGTGAGGCTGAGGGACCTGGGGCTGCTTAGTCTGGAGAAGAGAAGACTGAGAGGGGATCTAAGAAATGTTTATAACTGTCTGAGGGCTGGGGGCCAGGAGCGAGGGGCCCGGCTCTGCTCACTTGCTGCCTGGGATAGGCCAAGGAGCAATGGATGGAAGCTGCAGCACAGGAGGTTCCAGCTCAACACAAGGGGCAACTTCTTTGCTAGAAGGGTCCCAGAGCCCTGGCACAGGCTGCCCAGAGAGGTTGTGGAGTCTCCTTCTGTGGAGCCTTTGCAGGCCTGTCTGGATGTGTTCCTGTGTGCCCTGAGCTGGATTGTCTGGTCCTACTGTGGCAGGGGGGTTAGACTGGATGAGCTCTTTGGGTCCCTTCCAACCCCTAACATCCTGTGATAAGGAAGGCCATAGAGGCTTGGACTAGCTTTTGGTAGCCTGGATCTTGTTCTAGCTGATAACCATGAGAAAAGATCAGTGGTGGAAGGAGTGTAAGACTGGCAAATCCATTCAGGTGCTTTGCCTACATATTCTTACTTGCAGTTGTCTGAGACTTCCTTAGCTTACTTCTGCATGCTCTTTATTTTTCCTTCTTTTTCTCTTGTATTTCCCTTTCCTTCCATGTAGTGGTCCAATTGAACTTTTAACCCATGAACACACTTCTGGCATAAAGCTCATCTTCTGGCAGTAAACGAGGCAGCTTGGCTACATTTTGTAGCAAAAAATAAACCTGTTTCTTAGCCCTTCCACCTGCTAATTTAATTTAAGCTCTTTCTGTCGGAGGGAATGCTGAAAGATCGTTCTTTATTTAATTCCTTCACTGGTGATTTTGTAGACATCTATGGCATTTATCATAAACTCTCCTGTTGCTACTTTGCCAGGCTGAAGTTTCCTTATCTTCTCAGTCATTCCTTGCACGGCAGCTCTTCCATGTTTTCTGTCAAGGTGGTTGTTTTTCCTTGTCCTCTGTCTGTCGCCTTTTCAGAGAAGGCAACCTGTGCACGGTGTTCGAGATGTAGATGAGCTCTGAGCCCCATCCAACCTGACCTTGAATGTTTCCAGGGGTGGGCAATCTACCACCTCTCTGGGCAACCTGGGCCAGCGTTTCCTCATCCTCATGAAAAACTTTCTTCTTCTCTCCAGTGTAAATCTCCTCTCTTTAGTTTAAAACCATCCCCCCACATCCTGTCACAACAGGCTGAAATTAAGTTCAACCTCTCCGCACTGGAGGATGAATATTTAGGCTATTGCCAAACTTTTAATGCAAAACAAAAAGCAAATCCACTCCAAGAGACTGAGGTTCAGATGAGCTCTGTCACTAAACTTTTTTTAATATATAGGAAGGTGTTTTAATTTATTTCTGTACCGGAATCATAAGCAGTGCCATGAGGCTGCTGTAACATTTGGAGTGGAGATAGACTCAGCATTTCTGGCGCTCCCCTGTCCTGGCATGTGACTGGCCATGCTGTGCATCAAGGCTGTGCTGGAGGATAGGTGGCTGACTAGGTGGGTTGAGGAGCTATTATGCAAGCTAACTTGCTTCTGTGTCATTTTGTCAATAGAGGTGTTATAAAAATCAGTAGTAAGCTATTTGGGAACTGGGGCTTTGCCAGACGAAAAGAATTAACAGCTTCTTGAATATCAGGCAGCAGAAATTGGGTCATCTGAGGAGTCAGCCATGTGCTCAGAAATAGATGGGAGCTGTAGTTTATTTAAGAAGAGAGTTTAAGATGATAGTGAAGAAGTGAATGGAGTGAACACAGCTTTTGCAAATACACAAGAAGAATTAATAGTTTGTTCGGGGTTTTTTAGCGGGGGGAACAAATTAGCTGCCTGCTGCATCTTAAGCACAGGAATGTTCTTTACTACCTGCATCATTCTCCTTTTCAGCTTCCTTATTTTATAGAACACATTTTTTTCCATAAATAGTCTCCTACTCTGGCTTTGAAGTACCCCACTGGCTTGCTCAGCGTTTGAAGAGGTATATCATCCTGGCTGGTGAAATTGCTTCTGGTTTATAAAGAGAGCAGTGCTACGTTCCAAATCACGCTGAAACTTGGCATCTCCTTCCAAAAAATTAAATGGGAAATTGATTGTTCCTTAGAGACTCATCTCATGGGAATAGTCCAGAACAAGAAAAAACCCATAATTTCTCATAACAGTAGGAGGACAATGTGGTAAAGTGTATGTGAGGTGCTGTTTGAACTATCGATGCTTTATACTGGAGGGAAACTTCAACGCAAAACAGTTTTATGCGTAGAGGAATCTTGGAAAAAACATTGAGCACACTGAGCTCTGTTTGTCAGCAGTCAGAAGCCTTTTTAATGGCTGCTTTTTCAGGGACGTGGTCTGTGTGGTCCAGCAGCTAGAGCACTGACTCTGATTTTGCTTGCATTTTTCACCACTGAGCCATGCTGTCCTGTTGTGTTTTCCTTATTTATCTGCTGTCGTGTTCACCAGTGTGGACTGGTTTGTGATAATTGCTGCAGAGAAAAATAATTTTAAACAATGCTGTCTTCTGCAGAAGGCCTGAGGGATGTAAAGAGCCCAAACTGGGAGAAGTTTTAGTGCAAATGTGTGTTATATATTTGTACATGTGCTTTGTAGACTCTCTGTGCTGTTCTCTTTGATTTTTGTTTGAATAGGTAATTCTGTAATTCTTGTAAAGAGGTAGTTAGAGGTAGCAGTGTGAGCTTTGGAAGTGTTTATGACCTGTAATCACAGGTGGTGAGGAAGGCTTTTTCCTCATAAATTCATAGACATGCAGAAGCCAGACCTTTCCTTCTGGAAGAAAGGATGAACTTTACACAGCTTCACTGTATTTCTTCCTTTCAAGAATATATTTGGCCAGGCTTTAAAGAACAGCTCAGCTCTCATTTGGACACCTAAATTAAATGGCTGGATTTGCAAAAGTATTTAGCATCCAGCAGCTACTTTTATTCCCACATATGCACTCAAATGGGAGATGAGTTGTTTTGACAGTGTGGCCTATTATTTGTCAGATTGGCTGTGATTAAGACTCTGAGCATTCCAGGAGCACTCTATTAAAATACTCATAGAGCAGACAACCTTATGGGGCCATTCATAAAGTCATACTGCTGGGCCAATAGAGATGAAATTCTCATGCTATGCAAGCACATCTTGTAGAATAAAAATGGAGAGGGTAAATGGCTGCTGGTTGCTCTTCTCTCCTGTTCAGAGAATGCTGCTAAAAATGAGGGAAAATTTGGGTATTTGCAGCCACAAGAAAGAAACCCCTGAGTGTTCACAGAGCAGTAGCCATTAAGGTGTGCAGAATTATCAGTCTGTGTTAGATATGCAAGGAGTATATCTGAGGGCTGGGTGGAAGGGACAGCCTCTGCTGACTTGTGCCTTGTGATAGGACAAGGGGTAGTGGATGTAAATTCCAGCACAGGAAGTTCCACCTCAACATGAGGAAGACCTTCTCTACTGTATGGGCTNACCACCCTCACTGTAAAGAACTTCCTTCTTCCTAACCACCCTCACTGTAAAGAACTTCCTTCTTCCTAACCACCCTCACTGTAAAGAACTTCCTCCTGTGATACTGCAGGACCAGTGCCCAATTGAACAACATGTATCCAAGACATCTTGGCATCTTGAGGGTATTCTGAGAAATTGCAGAGTCCCATGGAGTTCAGTAACTGTAGGCTCTTAAATGTGGGCAAAGAAAGAGGGTTCCAGGAGAACTCAAAGATGTACCATTGCCTGTTTCAGTTCTTAAAGATGTTGGAGACTTCTGTCATTCCAGAATCACAGAATTAACCAGGTTGGAAAAGACCTCTAGGATCCTTGAATCCAACCTATTAATGAGTCCAGACCTTCTAATTAACTAACCTATGGCACTAAGTACCTCATCCAGCCTCCTCTTAAACACCTCCAGGGATGGTGACTCCACCACCTCCCCAGGCAGCCCATTCCAATGCCAATCTCTCTGTGAAGAACTTCCTCCTAACATCCAGCCAAAACCTTCCCTGGTCCAGCTTGAGGCTGTGTCCTCTTGTTCGGTCACTGGTTGCCTGGCAGAAGAGGTCAGTCCCTGCCTGGCTACAACCTCCTTTCAGGTGGTTGTAGAAGATGCAAAATGGTGAAAATAAGGACCTTTATGTCTTGCCCCTACAGCTGTAAGCAACAATTGTCAGATGTTTATTGCTTCTCAGCAAACAACTTTTCCTTTTTATCACTAAAGGTGCTGTTCAGATGTGATTGCTGGAGATGGAGGACACCTGCTCCAGCTGGTGGGGAGCCTCCTCTGTCCTGCTGTCTTAGGAGGTTCTGGCTGCATGGTTAACACTTGCCTATACTTACTTCAAACCTGTTGTGATGGTTGCAGAAGATTTCTTTCTTTTCTGATTAATCTTCTGTCCCCAGATTTGTGTTGGAAGAAGTAAAGGACTTAGAGGTCTGACTAATTCAGGAATGTTTTTATTGGTCTGAAGGTGCAAAAATCTGAGTCCCTTTCTCTTCTACACACTGTTACTGAGACACAAGTGTTTTAGTGTTTTGCCAGCACTAAAACTTTTATTTTAGGAAACTTTTTGCTTTTGAGAAACTTGGAACAGGGTAGCTTATTAGGTGGCCACCTATCAAAATGAATAATTATTTTGCTGGTGAAACTTCTGCCTCAAGGTAAAGAAGAGAGCTGAGCCTTTTGTTTTCCTTTGCTAATTGTTGTGCAGGGTTGGAGTGTTTATGGGGAAGATCTAGAAATGTGCTGAATCCCCTGCAAAGGGATGTGTTTTCCATAAGTTGAGTGCTGATATCCTGACTTTTAAATTGGCAAAATTGGAGTTTGCTGCTTAAGTCCACCCTGTGCTTACAGCTCCTGTAAGTCTGTGCTCTGTTTGTCCAGGAATTTGCATTTGCCCTGCCTCAACTCAGGTTTTGTGCCACTGAGCTTACATAGGTATTCCGAAATCATGGTAGCTGAGGTCCTCCCAAATTTCACTGCTTGTGTATTTATGATGTGTCTTATTTATTGGTGTGGACAGAATAGATTAATGTCATGAGTTGAGCGTGTCTGCTGGCGCAGTGAAATGCTTGCTGACATGTCTGTGCTGGTGCTCGCTTGTGGAGGCAGCACAATCACATCCACATCCTGCTTGCACCAGGTGGATAGAAAGGACCCCACAGTTCAGAATTAGCCTGATTCTTTCTGCAGAGGGTGGTGTAGTGCAGCAGATGTAGCACCAAGTCTGGCAGAGCTTGGAATTCAGTGTTAGTCTCTTGGATTTCAGACCAGTGTCCAAATTAATGTAAACATTTTTTTTGGTTTTGTTTCATTTTTTGTTTCTTTAACTCTTCTTGGCTCCTGTGATAGCAACCTGGAGATTGATTCATGATAAAGAGTTCATCCAGTTATGGCCTTTGCAGGCACTTCAATGTTGGTCTGTTAACCTTTACAGTCAGTGGAAAGACTGAGCACCTCACGTTTTTTATTGGAAGTGTCTTTCTCCATAGGGCTCCCCAGAATCCCACTCATTGCCCAGCCTGTATTCATGCTTGAGATTGCCCCAGTCCATGTGTGGTGGTGTTGAACATCATTAGTCTACGTGGACCTACCTCTCAAGCTTGTCAAGGTCCCTCTGGATAGCATCCCTTCGTTCCGGTGTGGTGATTACACCACTCAGCTTGGGGTCATCATTAATGAGGGGTGACCTCATTAATCTTTATAAAGATGTGCAGGTTGAGTGCCAAGAGGCCGGAGCCAGGCTCTGCTGGGTGATGCCCACTGACAGGACAAGGGGCAATGGTGGAAGCTGAGGCATAGGAACTTCCATGGAAACATGAGGAGGAACTTTTTCCCTGTGAGTGTGACAGAACCCTGGAACAGGCTGCCCGGGGAGTTGTGGAGTCTCCCTCTCTGGAGATACTTAAAACCTGCCTGGATGCATTCCTGTGTGATCTGGTCTAGGTGATCCTGCTCTGGCAGGGGGGTTGGACTGGATGAGCTTTGGAGGTCCCTTCCAGCCCCTGACATTCTGTGATTCTGTGATCTTTCAAGGTCCCTTCCAACATTTTGTGATTCTGTGATCAGCAAACTTGCTGAGGGTGCACTTACTGCCACTGTCTGTGTTGCTGGGAAAGGTGCTAAAGAGCAGCAGTGCCAGTAGTGAGGGGGGAAGCTGTAGTGAGGAATTGAGTGGGGTGGCTAAGCAGTGAAGTGTGTTGCAGTGTGTATGGTGCAAGGGGCTGTTGTCTGAAGGGGCTGTGGACTGTGAGTATGCCAACATCCATACAATGTCTTCTCTTAAAATTGTTTCTCTTGCAGTGCAGCACTGCTAGTCAAGGTATGTATTTTTTAGGTCATTATGAAGCTGCCTGGTGGGATAAGTTGGAGTGGGAGTGCAAGCTGGCTTTTTAACAGTGTGAGTGTTGATGGCAACATTGCATTACTGACTTCCTGGCTATGGAACTGCTGTGAGCATCATACCACACCTAAGCTCTAACACGTAGTTTGAAGTCTCTACTGATGCATTACCTGAGGAAGCTAAGCAGTCTTGTGATTCTGAGTTGGTTTTTACTGTTTTCCCTTTCTTGTTTTACTGAATAGCTGCTGACAGCAGCCTGTGAGTCTCTCCAGAGCTGGATTAGAGTGGCTGAAGCTGAGGACAGTGTTGTGGCTTTGTTGTGTATGAGAATGTTTCACAAGGATGCATGCAGCAGATCCAAGTACTTGAAGATGCTCAACACAACAGGCCATTCTGCATTACAGCTTCCACTCCCTGTGCACTTCATGGAAGTATCTTAAGATGAAAAGAATGATTAAAAAAATTTTTTAATGATTTTTTTTTTTAAACTGTCTTTAGCAGTCAGTTAGTTGTGGCTCTCAGTGATAGTCATACGAAATATGCATCATTTCAAGAGCTCTGTAGGAAAATAAAGCATTTACAGCTGCAACTTCATTTTTTGGGCAGTTCTTTAACTCTTTTTTTCCTCAAGTATTGTGCATTCAGTTGATCAGATTTTCAGAATCTGTTTCTGGAAGTTACTTATCTCTGTTCGACAGTTTGAGAACTGCAAGCAATACCATGTATTGAAAATTGGCTGTTTATTATATATTCTAATTTTCTATGTGAAAGGATTACTCACAACATCTTCCTTTATCTCTTCAGGGAAAAATGGCACAACATAATGATTTGCTTCCAGATGTGACTCTTTTTCCCCTCAAGGTATAGGCATGAAATGACAGATACTCAACGGTGGATAAAAGGTCTTAGTACTAAAACCCAAATGTGACAGAAAATAAACCTCACCAGCATAGTCTCTTGGATACTCATCCTCACTTTCGTTTGCCACCCTGAATGAATATTTTCACTTAATGAGATCTGCAAGGGAGTTGTGTAGTGACTTGCATTTGTCTTCATGCACTGCAGTGCTGCTGTGTGGAAAGCTGTAGTAATGTTTTTAACAGGCAGTTTTGTCAAGAGGTGCTGTATAATATGAATCTGCATTAATTATTGCCCTTGTTAAAAAGTGTGATAATAAATCATCGTAAATCTCTGTCCATTTGTTTAGATATCTATCAGGCAATTGGTAGCTCTGGCCAAGTTGAGATTAAAAAACCAAAGTCCAAGCATATACTTAGTTTTATTATTAAGTGAAGGGCAGTGGGACACTTAGATGAACTACAGCAGATTAAAGGCTTTGCTCCCACTAAAAAAGAAGAGCAATTGCATGGTGTTTATTGGTGTGGTCCAGCTACTGCATGATAGCCCAGCTAGCCATAGCAGAGGTAATTAGGATGTACCTCTCATAATCTCTATTACCATGATACATTTTTTTTTCTTCCAGGAGAGAAATGAGATGCCTAGTGCTCTGTGGCTCATGATTTTGCCATCTTAAAGAGATGCTTAGTATTTGAGTGATGGCTGAATCACCTATTTTATACTTAAGTGCATAATCCCAAGAAGGTTTAAATCAGTGTGTTAATTGGTAAGTGATACTGTAATTATATGGATAATCATGGAAATTTTGAATCCAGATTATTTACTTGCTCTCAGGAAATTAATCTACAGAGGTCATATATTAGATTGCTTGTTTATTAAGTGGAACCCCTGTAGTTACAAAGTACTGATTGGCTATAAGCTGAATGAAGCATTCTTAGAGCTGTATCCAGCAGGTGTCAACAGTTCAAATCTCTGAGTAGGTATTGATCCAGATTCAAACAGTTCATTAATCTAAGCACACATTATATAGATTTTTCAATGCAATTTTGAAAGAGTTGAAAAATTGTGTTGAATGATGAGAGATGATACTCAAATTATGTTTTTATGGCAAATCTCCCTTGCACTTGTGACATACTCAGATGGGGCTGGGTGCTAAAACTGACACTGATTTTTATTTTCAGATGTACTTTTCTGGCTTGAGAGTAGCTTCAGTGGGTGAAGTAGTCCTTGTGTGCTGGCAATCCAAACCATCTGTTTTTCTAGCATCAGGTTTGTCACATAAAACCCCTGCTTCCTTCTCATTTGCTTGCATGGAAATGGTGTTGGTACCACTTAGAATCCCAAAGACGTCCAGATGTGCCTTATTTTTATTTGGTCTTGGTCTTGGTCCTGGAATCCTCTGGTAAGGCCATTCAGCAGAGATGTAAATGGGCTGGCGCTAATGAAACGATCTGAACAGCTTGAACCTTTAAACCTAAAGCACGTACTTAGGTGCTTTGTTTCGTGGAGAAAAGGGCCATGGAGAGCCTGCTAGGAGAAGCAGACAAAGGTATTTGGCTGGATTTTCCCCTCATCCACACTGGTGTGCCAGAGAACAGAAATCAGCTGGTCGTTCAGACTTGTCAGATACTTTATTCTCTCATCTGAGGTTAGCAGCAGAAATTGTGTTCCTCGATGAATTCTGACGGAGCTCTATCAGTCGGTGCATCCATAGGCTTTCAACTTGGCAATTAGAAGATTTTACTCCCTTTCTTTTCTCTGCTAATTGCTAGTATCTTTGTTGAAGTAGAGAACAAAGAAAGAAAAGAAGAGCTGTTTCTGCTGGTTTTAGTGAGACAAAAAAGAGGGGAAGGTTGTTCAATTTTAAGGGGGAGAAAATCCAATGTGTAGGAACAGATCAAGGTTTTCAGGCGTTACTCTGTTTTTGCCTTACTTTAGTGATCAAGCTTCAGTCCTGCTGGCCAATTTTGATTAGAGTGTCATAGCTACTACCAGGTATTAACATAGCAGGAATGCCTTTACAAAGGGTGAGAGTTTTTATCCTTCTATTTTTGCGCCTCCTTGCAGTTCTCAGATGATTTCTTTCTCTGGCAATATTACTGAAGTTATGATACCTCTCCGAGACACCTGCAATCCATATAATATGAATTGCAAAGCTGCAAAAGGAAGCTAACAATTGTGCAATGGAATGGTGTAGATCTGATGCAATAAAGATACTGTACAAAATCTGACCCAATTATCTTGCAGTTTATGCTCCTTTTTCTACTGAGAATGCTATTGTTATTTCCTAGGACTAGTAACTAACTTGATGTTATGTTTAATTTCATGAAGTACGACTTGCATTGTACAGCCTGCCCAGCTAATAAAAAAAAAAAAACCCACAGTTGCAATAAAGCCTATAATGGATAGGAATTTTTCAGAAGAGTTGACATGCCTGTCAAGATAACGCTGATAGAATTTCATCCATCTGCAGTAGGACACAAAATTAATTACCAAAGAATCTGACGTTGTTAGTCCTTTTTATGCAGTTAGATGATAGCTTCAGTGCTCTGGAAAAAGAAAAATACAAAAGCAGGATTTTTAAAGCTGTTTCTTTAGAGTGGC
Source organism: Ramphastos sulfuratus (assembly GCA_013399055.1). Taxonomy (NCBI): domain Eukaryota; kingdom Metazoa; phylum Chordata; class Aves; order Piciformes; family Ramphastidae; genus Ramphastos; species Ramphastos sulfuratus. The sequence goes on along the minus strand of WBNM01035980.1, from coordinate 103,181 downwards.
AAGTTTTCATCTAGAAATGTTATATATATATATATATTAAACTTTAAAAAAAAGCATATAGTATCTTAACTTTTTTTTTTACTATAGCATGATTATCTGTGGTACAAATCCTATTCAAAGGTGTGTTATTTTATCAAAAGGTTCTGGTTTAATGTAAAGGGTTTGTGGTTTTCAGCAAGCTGTTGCCATGTGGTCGTTTTGGAGAGCCGGGCACACAGGCGGCGGTGCGATCGGCAGTCTTCTGTGAAGTCCAAGGGTGTAATTCAGTCACAAAGATTGGTGACATTTCCAACATGAAATATAGATTGAGCACTTCATACAAATATAAAATACCAAGGTCTCTTTGTAACCTTTATGTTTTTAAGGATCTTTTATCCAGATACCTCTCCATTGTTGGACCATGGGTGTGTGTAAATCGCCGAGTTCAAAGACTTCGTTTGCTGCGTGCAGGCTGCCTCTGCCCTGCCACTTCTCCTGATGTCTGCGGATGCTGGCGTGGAGATAACGACTCTTTTCTTCCTCTTCTTTCATTCTGAGGCTCGGCCATTCGGGCTGTGAGAGGCAGAAGTTGCTGGGAGCGGTGGGGCGGTGTTGGAGGCGCCCAGATGTGCCGTGGCGGCGCAGCTGGCGTGCGGGGGCGCCGGGCACTAGGTGTCACTGTGCCTCCGCGCTGCAGCGCCCGCAGGGGCACTTTTTCGGCTGTGAGTGTAAACTTAGCAGTAGGTGGCAAAGGTTTGTAAATTTAGTTTGTGTAGTGCCACTTTGCACCGTCCGCTGGTGGCCTTGCAGGCAAACAGCAGCTGGATGGCTCAGCGTTTTCTCGGGTGATATTAGACATCAAGGATATAGCTGAGGGAGAGGCATCTGCAAGACGTTTTTAGCTGGATCAGTGTGAGCCAACTGAGGTCTGCTATTTTTGAACCACTGAAACCTTAACGTACAGGGAGAGGAAGCAGAGTGTTAATCTCTGTTTTATGTATCAGCAAAGAGATGTCTTTATTTGTAGCCACTCCCTGAAAGAACCCAATGAAAACTACTAGAACTTCATAGCTGACAGTTGGCTAAGTAGTGTATGCCATAACATCTCTCTTCTACTACTTGCTGAGACTCTCTTTTTCTTTTAAAATAAACAAATACAGATTTAATGGTTGTTTAGGCTGAAACTAACTGCCAAAGGTAAGAATTGAAAGGGAAAACAGAGGGCCAGCACTGGCAACATGCTGTTACACCTGCAGTTACACCAGAATTTATTTCAGAAGTTCCAGTGACAAAAACGAGTACAGGAGTTGGCCATTCGTGGTGCATATATTGAATTAGAAGCTTATGGATAGCCTCAATTACCTACAAAATGTAAAATATTTTGATATGGATGCCTGTCCATCTATATATTTAGAAGGTATTTTCTCTAGAATAGAATCATAGAATCAGTCAGGGTTGGAAGGGACCACAAGGATCATCCAGTTCCAACCCCTCTGCCATGGGCAGGGACACCCTACCCTAGATCAGGCTGTCCAGAGCTTCATCCAGCCTGAACACCTCCAGGGATGGGGCCTCAACCACTTCCCTGGGCAACCCATTCCATGGTCTCAGCAGTCTCATGGTGAAGAAGGTCTGTCTTTTCTCCCATCAGGAGAGGATTTCTAACAGAAGGAAGTCCTTCAGGCTGGAAGTGAAGATGCAACTCTTAACACCCAGTGGATAGTAGCTGAAATTAGAAAACTGTACCTACTTCTGCTGTGATTTTACATACTAATTTATCAGCAAATCCAATTCCTTCATCATGTAGTGATTTCTGTGTCAGCTGACACACCTTTAAAACAAGACAAAATGTTTTTCTACAAGTTAACCTGCAAGTAACTTGGAAGGTGCAGGCTTTGTGCAGGAGTCAGTAGGTGGATTTTTGTAGACTATCTATTACCTGAGATCTAAGGCTTTGAATCGGTCTCACAACTTCGCCTCCTGTTAATCTCGGATGGATGTGCTGGTGTGTGACCCCCACTTTTCCTGTGCTGCTGAGTAGAAAATCTCAGACTGTATCCTGGCAGGGTGGATAAGGCTGTGGCAAAAATTTCGATCATTTTTATGGTGTTTGTCTGCAGAAGGGCAATACCCTATAAATAAACCCAGGTTTCTTCTTTTTTGCCCTAGTGAGCTGTGTAAAACAACCACTTTGTTTACAAGAATACTTTTTTAATGCTGGATTGGGCAAAAGAATGATGTTGTTTTTAACATTTCTTCTCAGTTAGTGAGGCTGTTGAGCAGATGGAGCTATTCAGCTCATCGTGGACTTGCACAGAGGTAAGTGATTTTGACTAAACAAGCAGCTTAGTGATGTCCTGAAAGTTGAACTGAACGGAAGGTCCCTAACAGCTAAGTAAGCTTTTCAGAGCTCAGAGGAGCAAAAAGCAAATGAAAATATTTTATTAACATCACAGACAGGACTGGATAGCCCACAGGATTGTGGTAGAGTAATGGTATTCGTGTGTGGAAGTGAATCTTCAAGCAGTAAGGATGTAGGTGGCAAAACTTAGTTAATTAAAAATCCAGGTTATGCTGCTCAGCAGGTCTCCATTTGACACTTAATGGATTGCTATAGGGATCCTGTTATGAACTAGAAGGGAGGCTGTATTCCCTGTAGACAGTTTTAGAAATAGAAGTGCTGCTTGTGTCCAATTAACTCCAGGCCTGGAGACCCTCTCTAAGTTTAGCCTTTGTATCCAAGGCCTTACTTTGTTACAAATTGTATGGAGATTATCCATTGACCATTAAATTTTGGCCCACTGGGGACTGAAGTGATCTGTCCTCCATGCTGCTAACACTCTGTTAGAGGAAGAGCTAAATGCTGCAATGGCAGAGGCTGGAAATTGGCTGGATTGTGTCTCAGAGGAAATGTAGAGGAACTTCTGTCCTACAGATGTAGTTTATTCTCAAAGCTAATTGTGATGTGGCCATCTGTGTCACTCTCTGCTAAAGCCAGCCACTCTCCTGTGTGATAAGGAGGTGCCCATTCTGTAAGCTGCCTTGCTAAAATCTTCATGTGGCTGAGATCAGTAAGATGCCAGTCGGTGGCACCAGCCAAACTGACCTCATCAGTCTCAGGCAGCCTCATTTCCTCCCATAGCCAGGGATATTGGCTGCTCAGTGGCCCTTGCAGCAGCACAGAGCTCCATACCAAAGTCACAGGGAAGGTGCTTACGATGCCTATAACTTAAGCTGTTACTGTTGCACAGTCATGCTTTATCTGGAAAGGACATCACTGATGTCTTCTTGCAAGGTGGTGCAATTTAATGACCTGGTTCTCTTGTCCCTCTGTAGAGAGCTGTAGGTTTGGGGCAATATTAGAATGAGTTTTTTTTAAGAGTATGGCTTGGACCTCAAGTTTGGGCTCCAAGTTTCAAGCCTGATGAAGACTTCAGCTTGATAGGGTCAGAAATGCCCTGTCTCTGTAAATAGACCCAATTTCGCTGCAGTAATTTTAAGTAGTGTAAGTCAGGGTAGCATTGTTAAAGGAGCATAGGTCCTACAGAAGCTTTTCTTCTGAGGCTGGACTCTGGAAAAGCAGAAGGGAACATCTGTGTGGATTCCTCCAATCTGCAGTGAATTCTTTGGGATCAGCAAGTTCTGGATTCAGAATCTCTCACTTCTTCCTGCTTCGTGAGCGACCTGAGTTTAGCTGAGCTAACACATGGCTCTTCTCCTGCAGAAAGGTATTTTTACCCACTTAGAGACCCAAGGCTCAGAAGGGCTAAAGGGGTGTAGCCTTCCAGGATGGGGGGAATAAAATACTGCTCCTACTTGAGCTTTGCAAGAGTGGCTAGGAACCACTGAGCTGTGAGAGAACAATCCAGGGACTGACTTTACTCAAACACTTGTGTTTTATTTAACATATATTTAAATAGTGAAAGTCTTTGTTAATTCAGCATTAAAGCAGGCTGGAAACAGGTTTAAAGGCTCTGGAAAGCAGCCACATATCATCAGAGTCATAAATTATGTCCTTTTTTACCAGCCAGCTGAAAGGTTAGAAATAACTTGTTTTATTTTCAAATGCAATTTGCAGTTTATCCACGGAGAGCAATGAGCAGAATGGTTGCAGCTGTCTTTGAGATTAACCCCACAGACTCACCAGGCTTGGAGTTCCCATAGAAGTGCAGTGTGTTCAGTGTTATCCCTACACAACACAACAGGAAACCTCTTCATGGCACCTGAGAGTTAGGGATGGAAGTACCTGTGCCTGTATGGGCAAAAAGCCCAGGCTGTCATAATGACAAACCCCCTGAAGAAAGCAAAGCAGTAACACAGCCCTACGAGGAGTGGCTGAGGGAGCCGAGGTTGTTCAGCCTGGAGAAGAGGAGCCTCAGAGGGGACCTGATTGCTGAAAGGAGGTTGTGACCAGATAGGGGTTGGGCTCTTCTGCCAGGCAACCAGTGACAGAATGAGGGGACACAGCCTCGAGCTGTGCCAGGGGAGGTTTAGGCTGCATGTTAGGAAGAAGCTCTTTGCAGCAAGGGTGATTGGCATTGGAATGGGCTGCTCTGGGAGGTGGTGGAGTCTCTGTCCCTGGAAGGGTTTAAAAGGAGACTGGATGTGGCACTTGGTGCCATGGTTTGGATGATCAGACTTCGATGATCTCAGAGGTCTTTTCCAGCCTGGTTAATTCTGTGGTTCTGTGAACTTGCAGGACATGAGTTTGACAGCAGAGGGATGTGTTTAGGTGATGCAAACACAGTTTGATGATGTAGGAAGTAGGGCATGATTTTTTTAAAACCTTTTAGTAGTGCTGATGAGCAACATCCAACTTTATTTCTCTGGTGAAGGTGTGCTCTCTTTAGACTCTGAGGAGATGTCATCTTTTAGAATTAAAATACCTTCTGTTTTGGTAACTGTTGTACCTCAGACAAGTGCCAAAGATACAAATACCTGAAGAACTCCCATGAATTGGAGAGGTTAGGGCATCTTTTAAAAAAAAACCAAAAAAATTGTATTTATTTATTGTTTTGCCAGTGCAGTTTATACATTTGTGCAAGTCAGTTTGTCAGGGGAAACTGCAACATGGGCGAGTAAATCTTGAATTAATAGATCCAGTGGCTTGGCATTTGTGTCAGGTTACCTAAAGTTATTTTAAAATGATATATAAAATGATTTTTAAAAACAGTGAGCCCCCTAGGTTGTTTAATTTTCAAATCCATCACTCAAGCCAAGATGGTTTGCAGTCCATGTGACACAGCAGAAGAAGGATTACTGTACGTGTGAGGCATGAGGACAAAGATTACTGAGGAAATACTACAGGCAGACGTAGCTGGGGAGGATGTTTCCTGCATAGGAGGTGTTATTTATTTACAGCTTAACTCCCTTGGATTTGACAGTGAGCCTGGGTCCTGTTGAGCTCTGTCGACTGTGCAAGTTGTCTGAAATACAACTTGTGAATCACGGGTGCCTGTTGGTTAGCTTTTGAGGGGATGTGGTGGTGGTGTGTGCTGTGTGTCATGCAGCTGCATCACTGGGAACAGTGACATTTTAGGTGTAGAGCTGCAGCAGTCTCTTGCTTCTTAAAATACTTCCCTGTAGCATGTGCCTTTTGAGTGCTCAAAGAAAGCTCATGCAATATCTGCTATCTTGATGTCTTGTGACCTGGGAACAGAGCTTATTGTATAAAAACAGCAAGCAGAAACTGGAGCCTTGCGGTGAGAATGTGCAGTTCATTTCAAGTCCAGTTGGATGAATCACTGTTGAATTTTTTTTTTTAACAAGGTCACTTATTGCTGCAGGTTTTTAAAGGGAAAACACAGAATCCTGCCCTTCTTCCTGAGACAGAGTCTCTGTGTGCTAGTGGTGTATTCCTCGTGCCCAGGAAATCAGTGTCGGTGATGTAATGGGAGTTTCTACATCATACTTGTGTGTCATTCACATGAAGAGAGCATCGTGGGAGCTGGGTGAGATTGATGTCCTCTCTAAGAATAGCACTGATTAGAGAACAGATTTTCCCATATACAGAGCCATTTTTAATTCACTGCCTACTGCAGCTGCCAGCCCGCGGAGATAATTCCTTCTAGCAGAATAGCTCTAGATTATTATAGAGAAATCAAATTTGCATAAAAGCATTTTATCTCTCCCCTTTTTTTCATGTCAAAGTTACCAAACATTCACTGTTGGTTACTTTTGTGTGTGTGTGCAGGAAGAGCTTTGTTAGAATTACATCTTAAGTAAATTCTGTGAAGGTCTTTCTGACTTTTTGTTGTTTTGTGTATTTTAGAAGGAGCACTGAACAACTGCAACTGACTATTGTTAGGGAGCAAGCAAGTCTTTTTAAAAAACTAAAGGAACCTAAAAGCTGTTTATGCACACCTTGAGGAGCCCAAGTAACTCCATTTATGGCTACTTAATTTCATGCTCCCAATGACCTGGGCAGATCCCTGTGGTTTGAAAGTGGGATGAAGCCAATTGTTGACCAGTGCTGTGCCAACTGGAATAGGTGATGTCATTCAGTGGTGAGGAAACTGTGGCACAGATCAGCTAAATGACTTGCTTAGGGTTGCAAACAGGTAACAGAACAGACTTTACAGTCTCCTGAATTGCAGGTGGCTGCCCATGTGCTTGAAGTCTTCTCCACATCGTTAGGTACTGTAGCGCTTGAGCAGATTTTTGAGGGTCAACAGTGAGAGCAAGTTGTTTGGGCTTCTTTTTTTGGGTGATATTTTTTAATTCCCTTTTATGTTTCAATATAGCTAAGTGCAGTACTGAGTATCTCAGAATCTGCATATAAGCTTCTTTTTCAAAGATCAGGGAAAATATTGTAGTGAGATCTCGGGGCAGAGAAAGAAATTTTCTTCCTGTTTTCAAATCTAGGTTTGAAATTTTTATTAAGTTCTCTTTGTTTCAGCTTTGTTGCTAGGTCAGTGAAGCATCATTTAGAAGTATTCATGAAATTTGTCTCATCTGTGCAGATCTCTGTCTTGCAGAAGTCTAAAACTGTACTGCAGAAGCTAAATATTTGAAGGAGACACCAAGGGATCATCCAGGTGCCTCAAACTGAGGTGCCTAATGCTGTTGGATACATGATAGGACAGCCTCTACCTGCTAGTCTGGAAGGACTATGTTGGATCCAGCCTTGTGCAGGTGTTATCAGATGCCTTTGCTTAGGCAACTGAACTCAGATTGACTGCAGAGCTAAATATTCTTTCGGAAAAAGCAAATGTAACAGCAAGAACGTGGCCAAACAGCCTGACCATGAAGGTAAGATGGTGGCTCATATCTGCATGAAAGCAATCAGAAGACCACTCAGTGCATGAGGCTGTGTGTTGATTCAGAATTTGCTGTTTTATTCCTTTGTGAACTCTTGGCATGGTTGGTATGAATGTGCAGTTAGACCTTGGAATTGCCTGGTATGACAGAGCAGAAAGGCTGCATGGGAATTGATTTTGATGCTTTGTGTTGTTCATGGAGGCCTCTGGAGCTGAACCTTGCCTGGCAACGGTCCAGTGGGACCTGCTACCGAATCAGAGCAGCTGGAGAGCTCAGTGCTCCAGGAGGGTACTTTGTGATTTTCTGGAGCATGCTTTGTAGGAGGTCTCAGTGGTTTAGGTTGGAGTGGGTAGAAGGGAAATGAATATTTATGTTGGTAGTGACGAGATGGTGAACTGTTACCCAGGAACAATTAATTAGTGCCCTCTGTGCCTCTTTTGGCTTCATTGATTTCGGTAGATGGGGCTTGTAGAGGTCTTAGCCACTCTGTGTGCTTTCAGCAGTAGAAATGATGGTTTCCCTTAACAGTGTGCAGAGTTATATTTTTCCCAGGAACTGTGATAGCCTGCTTAAGTACTGTGCTCCCTCTGCTATCAGCTGCTAACGCAGAGTTTATGGTTGTAACAGGCAAAATGACTTTGGAGGATTGTGCTGTAACCTGATAGTTTTTCCCCTACCCTCAGCGTTCTAACGTGATTTGGTCTTGCCTGTGGACGGAAGTAAATCATATTTTACCCTCACTGCTAAATTGTATTATGGCCCTGACCTTTATAGGTGAGACAAAACTGCATTATAATGTGGTTACAGGAGTGCTGTGTTATACAGGGAAAACCTGGTTATCTGAGAGTCTCACGGGAGTGTCCTAAACCAGGAGATAATCAGGAGCTTGGATAACCAGGAATTCCAGCTTCACAGCTACGTTAAGCTAAATCAGAGCTTCATTGCTGAGGCGAGGGGACAAACGTGAGTCCAGTAAATGTGCATTAAAATGTAACATAATATTCAGCCTGATGAAATGGAGTGGAGCGGGCCCTCAGCTGCTCTGAGTTGTCATGACACTGAAGTCAAGCTTTGACAACTAACACCATCTGGGATCTTCCTGTCTTCCCAGATTGGCCCTCCAGTGTGTTTTTTCCTAGTATGAGTCCTTCTAAAAATAGAAAAATTAGAAAAGTCAAGCTAACAGGCAATATAAGGTCCCATTAGACACAGAAGTGAAGGTAGAAAAAGGCTGCTGACAACAGCTGGGCTGGTACGTGGCTGCAGAATGTTGGCTGAAAGGCTTGGGCTTGTCTGCTCTGGCTTCAAGCAGTGCAGCAGAGAATGTGAAAAGAATATGCTAGAAAAGAAATACTGCTGGCAGCTTCCCTGAAGATCACAACTGGTAGGTGATACTTCCTTCAGAGTGACCTGTTCTGGCCGCAAGGCTGCTCACAGCTGCCTCACAGTGACTGCAGGAGCACTGGGTGCAGGTGCTCTGAGCAGCCTTGGCACAGGTGACCCATGTCGCAGCAAACGCAGCCGGGTGGGAGGCACTGTGGGGGCTGGACTGGGAGCACAGGTCTGGTCTGTCCTATTTCTCTGGTTTTCTCCAAGAGTCTGAGTGAAACCTTCAGCTCCAAGTGTGCACCTCCAGAGCCTGGCAAAGATGGGTTTACCTTGAGCGTTTCTTGCACCTCGTATCCAAGGGTGAGCCTTCACCCATGTGAAGCACTCCTCAGGATGTTAAGATGATTGCTTACCTAATATATTCAAGTTACCAAATGAAGTCTGAAATTAATTGGAATGTTCACAGCGTCTTTAGGGATAAGGGTTTAACAGTGTGCAGACCTTAAACTGTTTGCACAGTTGTGCCTTACAGAAAGAAAGTGGAATGTTAGCAAATATCTTCACATCCTCTTTCTACAGACAGCTTTTGTCTTCCTGCAACCTGAGAGTGACAATGGGGACCACCATCCTTCAGTCTAGTATGGATTGCACTTCACTGCTTGTATACAAAATGTGTGTGTGTGAAAAGAGAGTGTTTTGTTGTCTGTATCCATGTAGTGCTGTTTATATAGCACTATTGCATTTCAGATTTCAGTTTAAAAGTAAAGTAATTCTCTCTGCCAAAGAATTCTCTTGCTCAGCCCTCACCGCTGTGACCATTTCTGCTCTGATGGATTTCCCGTTCCTCAGAGCTGAGTACACAAGTGGATGGAAAGGTGGTTTCACAGGCTCACAAAGAAAGTGTATTTCATTTTTAGTGGATGCTAAGGGTTGGACATCAGTATCCAGTTCTGGCTTTCTCCTTCACAGGAAAGAGGGATGGAGGCGTTTTGCTAGCACTGAAGTTTAGTTTCTGCAGAACTTTGGTGGTGTGTGAGATGACACAGCCTGGGATTCTTGGGCAGTATTTTTCATTGATGTGAACGAGGCTACCTGGGGTTACAGAGGATCTAGCTCTGTAAATCCTTCGAATTTACAATTTGCTACATGAAGTGATTTCTGTTGCTTCATCTCATAAGTCATAAGAAATACTACTCAGGTTTGTGGTTTTTTTTTTTTTTTTTCCCTTTCCTGACATTTGAAGCCCAAAATAAAAACTCATCTTTCACTCTGAAAGTGTACCAGGCAGGCAACCATGTGATTGAAATGGGAAATAATCCTGGGTAATCAGAACACGTTTCTTATGGACCAGTCAGTCCCCTCGTCATGTTCTCTGGCATAACAGAGCCTCCAGTCATGAGACTGCAATTCTGATACGATTCCAACAGACATCAAAAGTTATTACGTCAGAGTTGTTAAAAGATGCTGTAAGGAAGCATAATTACTGCCTGCCTTTCTGCAGCCTGCCTTAGCTTGCATATGATCATTATCTGTAAACAAAAAAATAGGTTTTGATGGATTTTCTTAAGACAAGACTGAATTTCATTTGGCCTTTTACTGTCTTGTGTACATGACCACCTTGACAACCGTGTGCCAATCGTTATGTTCTTATAACAGTCGGCTGGGAGACTGATCAATTGGAGACATAATAAATTAAGGCTATAATAATGTTGCTTGTCAAGATATTGCTAACTAAATAAGACCTGGCTGGCAATTTATCTGGTGTGTTTATGTTAAGTGGGAATTACACTTAGAGAGTTGTATAATTGGCTTGCTTTACAGGTTTGGGGTTTTTAAAAAAAATAGATTAGCTTTTAAATTGTGTGTTATTTGCTGTAAATAACAGTGATTAGTTTGGTTCAGGCAGAGGATGAGGGAACCATCAAACTGGAACAAGAACCCTGTCAGATGAGCAGCACTGTCATCCTTTACAGTTTAGGCTGGCAGTTAAATTAAAAGTATTTTTGTTCCCAATGGAGAATTCCCTCTTCTCCAGGTTTCCAGCAGAGCGATGCTGTGTTCTTAGGGATGTATGTTTAAGCTTGCCATTATCAGCAGTTTACTGAAGCAGCTGTGCAACACACAATGTTCTTCTGCCATAAGCATTTTGTAAGCAAGGTTACAGAAGCATCCTGAGCCACTCATGAGGAAGTTAACCTTAGGCTAAAGTAAAAAGAAGGACAGAAGTGTTTCAGTTGTTTTTTAATTGGTGGTGCACAAAACACATTGGGTTTAGAGCTGTGCCTTCTGGTCGACTGCTTGCTTTATTGGAAGCCCAAAAGATGAAACTCACTGACCAGATGTAATGGTAATCTAGCAGTGAGAAAGGTGAGTAAAATACATGGGGGTTTTATCCTTCAACACTTCTGTTTATCCTTGTTGGAGTTTTAGCTAAGGAGCTTTGCACAATCTGAACAGGCTTCTGTGCTGGAAGGAAGTGCATGGGAGGAGAGCAGCGGATATGGGCTTGGGTTTTTTTTATTTTTGGAGAGGAATCAACTTCTGTTGCAGGTGTAAGTTTTGAAAGTATAAACAAGAAGCAGACTCCGTGTAACTGTACCATCAATTAAGCTGGTTTAATAGCATTTCAACTTGTTGTTAATAAAGCAAACATTTACTAATCTTATCTCTTGTAAGCAGGAAGGAAGTTGAAGTGCACAGTAATGCACATTGCTGTCAGGAAAAGTGCTTTATAATATTGTGTGATATAATTTGCAGTGAAGCAAAACCAGCAAATGGCTATCTGGGAACACTCTTTATCCTCTTGATTTAGCTGCTTCTCCTCCCTTCCCTCTTGGTAGCTTTGTTGTTGTTGCTGCTCATTTCCCTAGTTTCATGCATCCTTAGCATTTCCTGCTGTAATCTGCTCGGATATCAACAGCCTGGCTGTGCAGTGATCATAATACTAGAGAACAGATGAGATCAGGGATAAATGGTGTGAAATCTATGTCCCTCAGGTTTTTTCTTTGCCTCCTCTCTGGATTGAACTACTTTGAGGAGAGCAATCAACGTGATCATTTAATTGTGCTCCAAGGAATTCTCTGGTATCATCAAGACTGACAAGCGATGGTCTGAGGAGTGAGGGCACTTGTGGGAAAAACAGAATTTGTCATTCTTAAAAAGGTGAATACTGTAGATTGATAATGAAACAAACATTTATTTTTCCTGTCTCACGTGGCTGATGCCCCACATCAGCCCTTGAATCTTCTCACACCATTCTCAGTACTATCCAGTGAGAGGAAGGCTTTTAAGAGAAGCCTGCATCTTGGCTAAATGCAGGTTCCTAAGACCGTGGTAAGCTTCCTAAATAAGCAAACTTCTTGGAGCTCTTACGTGCTCAGCACTTTACAGGTCAGCCTGCTGATACTTAAATACACCTGACTTTGGGCTTCTGTTAAAAATAATAGCCAGGAGTGTGTGGGAGGAGTTTGGAGTGCTGGAGTGGCAATTGCTGCAGCGTCCTGCTGCTGCTGTGCTGAATGGGTTGCTGATTAATTCTACACTTTTGCATGCAATCCTGATTTCTGAAAACACTGCCCACCTCCTTTGTCTGGAAACAATCCCCCAGTCTGCTGACATTTGAAAGAATATACAGCTTATCTGTTGTGAAGTCCACTGAAAAATAATTTACTATTCACATGTTAAATATAGGGGCAGTTGGTCTTTTTATACTACTGCAATAATTCGGTGAGGAAAATTTTCAGTAGCGAAAATGAAAAAAAAGGGAAAGAAAAAGTTAAAATAGTCATAATTTACTGCTTTAGTCTGCAGGGCAGCTGTTTTCTGCCTCTATCTGTATTCTAATAAGTCTTTTAAATGAAGAGATTTATGAGATTATTTTAATTTTGATGTCTTTTTAATGCTTCATGCATTTTAAATACAACCTTTTAATAGTTTTTTGAGATTGAAGAATTTAATTTTATTTTATGCTGCAGAAATAAATGTATTCTCAGGAGACTGCACCATTAGTACAGCTTTTTTTTTTTTTTAAAGAAAAAAAAAAATCCAACATATTAGGCATATACAAACTCTAGTGCCAAACAGCCGTGCTACACTTAGCAACAAATGTGAGGCATCATTAGGATTTGAGAGGCAACCTGGCTAGTAAGGGGACTTGAAAAGCAACAAAACTGCTTGCTGTGGGCAATAACCTTCTGTTGGTAGAGCTGTGCTGAGAGCTGGTGCTGTAAAGGTAAGGTTTAGAATCTTCTGAATGCGGCACAGCAGGTGTGGTCCTGCTGTGTGAGGTACCTCCACATCCCTGCCACCTGCTTCAGGTGTGGTGAGCATGCTGCATGGGTGTGAAATGGAGCAGCTCCAGGCAGCTGCCGTGTGGCATCTCTCAGCTGTACAGCTGGGCAGAAGTCTGATTCTCTCTGAACTCACAGGCAACTCCTCTCTGCCAGACCTTGGTGCCTTGTGCTTTTGCTTTGATTGCAAGTTACTAATAGCAGGCATATACTTTATGTAAGAGCAGAAGAAAATGGACAAAAGGCTTTAATGATGTAGAAGGATTGGCAGACTCTCACCTAATTGTAGCCATCTGAAAATGAAGCGTTTAGCTAGTCTCACATCTTTGCAGGGCTTGTGTAATGGGCCTTGCTTGGAAGGGCACGATGCGTGTCTTAGGTGTGGTTGGGAAATGTAAAGCAGATAAAGACTGTTCTAAAGACAGCAAGAAGAGAATGGCAGGTGACAGGAAGGCTGGCAGGGCACACCAGCTGTGTTCTCACTGGCAGGTCTGTGCTGTTGCTGAGCTGGTCCTAGCTCTGCACTGTTAAAAGCAGCAGCAGAAGTGGCTCTAAGCAGCTGGGACCTGTTCCAGCAGTGCTGAATATGGCAGTGCTTGGCATGTCTAATTATTTATATGTTAACCTCCAGCTTTGTAACAGCATTTGAGAAGGTGTGGCCTGTGCTCTTCAGGCTCCATCAGTTCTGTTTGCTGCAGAGCACATGGGGTCATGCTGACCTCTTTGTGGCTACCTGGGAAATGTGAATGCAGCATCTGAAGCTGTTGCTGGTGTGGTGACTCACATAAGTGCCCTTAAGTCAGCTACCGGCACTGCTTTCACATCCTCCTAAAAGACATAGGTTGAGATTCATCAAAGTCCAAGCAGTTAGGCACATGAGGAGTCAGGGAAGAACCTTAAATGTTTTGAGAGAACATCTTCCACATTGTGCTTGCTACTTACCTTTCAGTCAAGCTTGAAATGGTCTTAGCGAGATGATTGGCATGTTCCCAAGCAGTGTGAGATCCTCATCAGCCCTTAAAAAGGTGAACCCACAGGTGGAACGGAGCCAGGCTCTCTTCAGTGGTGCCCAGTGACAGACAAGAGGCAATGACCACAAACTGAAACATGAAAGGTTGCCTCTGAACATCAGGAAGCACATTTTTACTGTGAGGGTGACTGAGCACTGGCAGAGGTTGCCCAGGGAGGCTGTGGAGTCTCTTTCGCTGGAGATACTTAAAAGCTGTCTGGACGTGGTTCTGTGAACTGCCTTCAAGTGACCCTACTTGAGCAGGGGATTGGACCAGATGACCCCTGGAGGTCCCTTCCAACCTCAACTGTTCCGTGAATTTCAACTCTTAATGTTGCTTTTCATAGGACAGATGCTTGATAGAGGGAGGTAAAGAGAAAAATACTGCCTGACTGACTTACATATATTTTAATGAATTAAATAATTTTGGGAGGAAACAAAACCAGGAGGATTGGAATGCAAAGGTGAAGAAGGGGGAATGAGCAAGGCAATGATGTTCAAGGAGAGAATTGGATGAGAACTTAGAGGAACCATTGGGATTTAATAAACAAAGCAATTCCACCAAGTGCAGAAAATGCTCTGAACAGCAAATGTTAGAAGTTCTCAGAGAAGGAGAGGCAGAGCCATGTATTCTTTTAGAGGCCACTGTTGGAGGTAAGATTAGATAGACACTTGGCCTGAAGCACTAGCCTGGTCTTCTGTGCCCTTCTTAGGAGTAGGCTCCTCGCTGTAAGAAGGCTGTTAGGCTGTTGAGTCAATACCATGCGAGGTTAGAAGAGTAAAGAGCTTGTATTTGGCTGAGTAAAATGTGAAAGAAAGATGTATTTACTCTGTGGTCACATTACAAAAATGGGCATTTCTGCATGGCTGGATGCTCACAGCACCTGGATGTCTGCCTTCACATGTGTCTGCCCTGTGACAGCAGTTGCCTGATCAATTACTGAGGGCAAACACACAAATAAGAGTGGTTTTGTTAGGAAATACAACTGCTAACTCACTTAACTGCATGTTCCTGTTTGGGTACTAATTCCTCTGTTGCAGTATTCCAGGCTTCTGAGATTTCTAAAAGGTTTCAAATATAAGGCTTGGAAAAAGTAATCTGGTAAGGGAAAAAAATAGGAAGTGAGTAAAAGCAGGCATGAGCCAGTATCTATCTTTCCAGCTGGTTCTGCTTATTTTGAGCATTTCTGCCTTGATCTGCCTTGTGTTAGTCAGGCTAAAGCAACAATATATTTGCTGTGCATGCATGTGAGATTTCAACTACCACACTTTAGGTTTGTAATTAAGAAATTAATTAAAATACTATACAGTTTACTGCACAGTCTATCAAGAGAAGGGCAGTTTACAAGATTTTCCACGTGTGTGCTATAAATTCAGTGCTACAGATATACAGAATCATATTTGCACTGGCATTAAAAATCATCCTCCTTCTGCAGAGGAGTATCGCAAAAAATTATCATGAAAGGCTGCTTATAAAATAATTGTCTCAGCAGAAACCTGACCAGTAAGGATGAGAGTTTTTAATACTGAAAGACCGAGGTGGAATTTGAAGTGAGAGGAAGAGAGAGATGTAAAACCCTCAACCAACTAACCTAACAGAAAAAAACCCCAAACTTCTGAACTTCCCTGCAGTATTCTGAGGTTACTGATGAGCTTCTCTTGGTGCCCCTTTAATAGGAGTGTGCTAGAATTCAACAGTACAAGTCCGAAAGTTGTAATTCAGTTTGGTACCAACGTGATGTAACTCCAGCAATCTCAGTGTCCACAGGATTGTGTTTAACTTGACTGAAGACACTGAAAAAGACAGGGCTTTTGCAGATTCTAGCTTGAGACTGATCTCACTTCCAGTGGAATTCCTCCTTTTATGTGTTAGCAGGCAAGGAAAGGAGAAACGCTGGAGACAATACTGCTTATTAAAAAACCTGCCTCATATTTAAGGTGAATTCGTGGAAAACGAAGTGTGTGAAAATATGGGCATATTACGCTCCTTACTTCCCATCTTTCCAGTGCTAAAGGTAAGAAAAGGAGATTTGTGTAATTAAAGCTAGTGCAGAGTGGTATTAGCAAAATTACCCCTATTAAAAATGTCAGGTGTTACGTGCCTGCAGAGCTATTGCCAGGAGCCATGCAGCAAAGGCCACAGGAAAAGCAAAACAAGGTAGTACCTGTAGGAAGATGTAAAACCAGAAAGTGTGGCAGGCAAAATCAAACATTCCCCTCCTGGATCTTCTTATTATCAACAGGAACTGAATTAAATTTTGCAGCATAGCAAGTTATTGATCTCTTTTATTTTTTTTTTTTCCAAGAAAATTTTATCAAAGTGCTGAAGCTTTTGCAGATTTCTCAAGGAGCGCTAAGCAGTCGATACGACCTGGGATAATCACTTCAAATGCCTGGTGTCTCCTCCCTTCCCACTACACCTCAGGAGCAGCACAGTTAAGTTGAGCAGTGCCAGTCAATGTGGCCTGCCTTGGGGGGTACTCTGGAGGAAGGTGATAGATTGTTCCAGGAAAGGCATTGGTGTTAGCCTAAAATCTGCCATCTGTGTGCACAATCAATTAGCGACTCGCATTAGCACGTGCGTTGTGGTGAATTACAGCAGAGTGCCGTGGGGCAGGTTTTTACCTTCTGAGCGACACCATGTTGCTGACAAAATTCCTTTCTGACTCCCAGAACAGCCCCCCTAGACCCTTAGAGAATTGTGCTACTGTTGGTGCTGTTGCATAAAACATCCTAAACCAGTCAGGCAGAAGGCAACACCCAGGTGGGGGATTCTCTACCTGCCAGGGATAGAAACCAGCCTGTCTCAGTTGAAGCAGCGTTGACATGTCACAGGATGCCCTGGGTTTGGAAGGTACCTCCATAGCTTTGAGTCCAACCCCCTTTGCCAGAGCAGGACCATAGAGTCTAGCTCAGGTTGCACAGGAATGTGTCCAGACAGTTGTATGAAAGGAGAACTGAGAGTCCTTTCTATGAGGGTGAGCCAGGGGATACTTGGGCACAGCCAGGTGCCAGAATTGGTTGTTTTATTTGGTCGCTCTTTGTTTCTGCTTGAATACTGAGCTTGGACTGTTCCCAGAGCCTGTATACTTACTATTAAGAGTTCCCTGCCATGCATCACCATGATTTCTGTGTAATAAGGGATGCATAGAAAGGAAAGAAACAATCAAGATTGGATGCATTAGCTTAGACTGCATAGAGAGCTGGTGTGGAGAGAGATAGAAAGTTTCTGTGGGCAGAAACTTCTTTTCCCTAAATGCTAGGAGATACAAACTGGCTGAAGTATCAGCCCTTAGAACATGAAGTCATAGATTCATAGGATGGGGTTGGACTCGGTGATCTCTTTGAGTCCTTTCCAACCCCTGACATCCTGTGATGGTTTAGGTTGGAAGGGACCTCCAAAGATCATCTAGTTCCAACCCACGCTCAGGAGGAAGGACATTATGGCTTGCTGCTTCTGATGCATGGTTCTTACTGGGACAGTTTTTGGTCGCTCCTCTTTAGGTTTGATGAACTTCTTCATGGAACTATTTTTAAGGCTCAAATACTCCCAAGCAAATGAAATTCTGTCCTAGATGATGAAATATAAATGAACACACCGTGTGCATCAGAAACTTGATAGCTCTTTGTGAAACAGCTGAGGAGCCTGTGTTAAGTACTGTGCTCTCCACTGCATTACAAGAAGTATTTGTTTCATGTGCATTTAATAATGCAGAAAAGATGAGGCCTGGAACACTGCAGTGCAGTGGGGAATTGCTAGTTTTCTGCAAGCAAGGTAAAGGTACTATGTGTGATTGCCCCAAAGGATGTGCAAGATACAGAAGACGAAATAAATAAAAAGTGGCAGGAGACTGGTTTCTGGATATTGCCAGGTGGATTTATTAATTGCTAATGGAGTACCGAGCTGTGAATTACTCGCTCATTGCCATTGTTTCAATTTTATGACTTTCCTCTTAAATACAGATTTGTTAGGAAGGAATCAAATGTCACTGGGCAGTGAATTATACAGAAACAAATTTATGCTTGTGAATGCTGATTTCCCATAATAAGTTATGACTTTAAAAGGACACAGTCAAGGTATTTTTCATAGTTTCAGCATAACTTTTCTTTGCCACTGTCTGCGGTAACCCCTTGTGCTCTGGATAAGGAGAGCTGTGTGAACATTTTGATCAGATGTGAAAGAAATTTGTCATTTAGGTTTTCATAGAATGGTCTGGGTTGGAAGGGACCTCCAAAGGTCATCCAGTTCAACTCCTTCTCTGCAGTCAGCAGGGGCATCCTCAACTAGATCAGGTTGAGCCTCACTTTGAATATCTGCAGGGATGGGCCCCAACCACCTCCCTGGGCAAACCTGCTCCAGTGTTCCACTGCCCTCATGGTGCAGAAATTTTTCTTAACATCCAACCTCAGTCTGCTCTTCTCTAGTTTGAAGCCATTTTCCCTTGTCCTATCACTGCAGGCCTTTGCAAACAGTCTCTCGCCATCCTTCTTGTAGCCCCCTTCAGGTCACTATGGAAGGTCACTAAAAGGTCTCCTCAGAGCCTGCTCTTCTCCAGGCTGAACAACCCCAGCTGCCTCAGCCTGCCCTTGTAGCAGAAGTGCTCACACCATAAGCTTCCTGTATTTAAATAAAATAAAATAATTTAAAGCAAACACTTTTATTGTATGTTAGAACTGTCTCCATACCCAACTAGATAAACCCACCTCTTGCTCACCCTGAGCATGTCCTATCTGTGAGAAAGGCTTACCTTGGGAACCTCAGTGTATCTGTTGGTCTTAAACACTGCCCTGCTATAATCAGGGAGCTGGATAGATCATGTCTGGGCTGTCAAAACAAGTTTCATGCTCTGATGAGCTTTGTAAAGTGGTTCTTGTGCTTGTGGGTTCCTACCTGGTGTTCCATGTTCGCTCAATAAAATGTAGTTTATAAAGGTTTAAAACAGAAACAATGAAGGAAAACAAGAAAGAGTTTGTAGCTCCAAGAAGTGACCCGTATGTGAAAATACCTCTAGCCCTTCTGGTTTCATATGGTGGGTCACTCTTTACTATGTTGAGAGTAGAATAAAGCTCACACATCTAAAATAAATTCTCTGGTTTAGTCTTGGCTGCTTTTTCAAGTAGTAAATGGCTAACTGTGTCTTGATGTGGCTGATCATGGTAAAACTGCAAACTAGGTAGCCTTTCAAAATTTGATATTTAGTTTTTTTTTTTCAGGCCTGTGTGCAGAAAACAGTGTCATAGGTCCTGGCGTGCTGCTCCATATGTTTGTAATGCAGGTTTTCATTTGAGCATGATATGTATTGGTTGCTTAATGTGCAATGGCATAAAATGCAAAATTTTCCTTTTGATTGAGTTTTTTTTCATGCTATGACCAGGAGCTTAAAATGGAAATCATCTGTAAATGCAGAGAAAGGAATTGCTACTTTGGTTTTTATGTAGCTGTTGGATTTGGTTTTGGGCATGATCATGCTTCCTAAATATTATTTACATTTTTTGGGTGTTTGTAGGTATTTCAACACCATTCATATTGCCTACTTCAGCGCTTGCTTAGCTGAACTATATGTAACCAGCTCTTGCATGTTCCCTTTGTATTTCCTATCAAAATGCCACAGTGAGGGCAGAGAGTGTTCTTTCCCATTTGAGAACTATCTGCCCTGTCATCACTCTGTTCTCTTCTTGCAGCAAAAAGTGTGTATTACAAATCCTGGCCTCCCTTGTGCCAGACTGTACCTGGGCAGCCACAGGGAGCCCCACGGAACTGACGAGCTGTGAGCTGCTGCCAAGAAGCTCAGCAGGTCTCTGCAAACACATGGATATTAAAGGCCATGTTTGTAAAGGCGTCAGGCCCCCACGAGTGCTCCTAGCACCTCTCGGAGTTGAGAGGAAGGGCTGATGGATCCTAAGGTGCCTGAATAGATAGTGCTTGTCCTTAAGGTGCTGTCTTCACATCTTTCATAGCCCGGATCAGAGCCAGGGAGGTGACAGAGGGCCAGAGTGTTTGTCTCCCCTGTGTGTGTGCCAGACTGTAGCACTGTGAGATTCGCTCCTTCAGCAGCACTAATGTGTCGTCAGGCGCTCGTGGGTCTAAGGGGAACAATATATAGGCTCAGTTGCATGGGGAGCATGAACAGCTTGGAGATTAATAGGACTGAACTTTGGGAAAAATGACTAATAAATGATTTTTTTTCTTCTTTTTGAGGGAGACAGAAACCAGCTAGTGGTATCCATTTCATGAGGGGTTTTGCAAATGCACACCAAGGCTGTGTCTGCTTTACTCTATCCCACTGGAGTTTCCTTTCCTGGGAGCTTTGAGCGGACTGAATTGCAGTATTGCTTGGATTGCCAATGTGTTCCAGGCAAGCTGTTTTTCAGCAACTGGATATGGCATTTCTCCAGGCTAATTTTGGGATGGAGAGATTCCTTTTTCAGCAGTCAGTTCTTTTTCAGCGATCAGCTGAAAAGCTGATGAGAGGAGAGCCAGTAGGGGTGGAGAGCAGGCAGTAGCACCACCTGTACAGAAGAGCACAGGAGTAACATGTGGCACTCAGAGAAGACATGGAGAGGCTTACAGGAACACCATTATTGCCTTTCAAGATTAATTAAGTGCTTATATAACTTTTTTTATGTAGCACTTTGGGCCTAAGCATAACTTTTCTTCTTAAGCAAACTGTATCTGAAATGAATCATAGAATCATAAAATTATAGAATGGTTTAGGTTGGGAGGGACCTCAAAGATCATCTAGTTCCAACCCCCTGCCATAGGCAGGGAGACCTTTCACCAGAACAGGTCGCTCAAGGCCTCGTCCAACCTGGCCTTGAATGCTTCCAGGGAGGGAGCAGCCACAACCTCCCTGGGCAACCTGTGCCAGTGTCTCACCACTCTCACTGTAAAGAACTTCCTAACATCCAGTCTAAATCTCCCCTCTGCCAGTTTAAACCCATTACTCCTTATTACAAGACTTGTAGATAGTCCCTTCCCAGCCCTCCTGTAGGCTCCCTTCAGATACTGGAAGGCCACTCCAAGGTCTCCTGGAAGTCTTCTCTTCTGCAGGCTGCAGAGTCCCAACTCTCATAGTCTGTCCTTATAGCAGAGCTGCTCCAGCCCTCTGAGCATCTTCATGGCCTCCTCTGGAGTTGCTCCAATAGTTCCATGTCCTTCCTGTGTTGGGGGCTCCAGAACTGCACACAGGACTCCAGGTGGGATCTGACGAGAGCAAAGTAAGCAAAGCGCAAAGTAAATGCCATTACAAACAATGTCATAGTGCAGCAACTCACTGTGGAGAGATGCGGTGTAATTCCTGACAGGAACACCTTCATGGAGTGCTTTGTGTCACGAGGCTCTGCCAGCCTCTCCACTGGACACTACTCAGGTTTATACGGACAGTTGAACCGTTCCCATGCTGTGGGCAACTGATGTAGGCTGCCTGCTGGGTGCTGTGAAAACATATTTAATCTGGAGGGTGTTTAGTTTTGGGGTTTTTGTTTTTTTGGGTTTTTTTTTTGTTTAAAGAAGGCTGTCTTCTGAAGACTTTGCTATTTGAAGCTTTATCTGATAAAAAATTAATGTTTAGCCAAGTGGTGTGGTGTTTTTTTCTTTTTGAATCACCACCACGTTAGTCATCGCGGTGATTACATAAGGAGCCCTGCAGGAGCATTTCGCGTCCCGTCAGCCCTTGGCGCTGGAATAACAATGAGGGTGAAGTCTAAAACTGTATCCTCACGAAGGCAAACGCTGCTGGGTTGTTACATAGCGAGATCATCTCGGTATTTGCTGGTTGAATATATCTTTACGTTAGTTCAGCTCGTTTCAGAGACAACGCACTGGAAGCAAACCGGATTTGAATTAATTATTTGCGCATATGGCATATGCCTGATGTCAGCTAATGCTGCATTAAGGATAGGCATGCTGGGCACACATTAAATAGTAGAGTAAATATTTGTATTGTTTATGATAAACTGGTTCCTTCTGCGGATCGTCTTTGTTTGTGCCTCAGTCAACATTCCCGTCGGGCTTATTTGCTGTGATTCATATAGTGCAATATGTTAAGTGTTGTTAAAAGCCTGTGTTTAAATTCTGCTGCAAGGCCTCGCTGTGTTTTCAGAGCAGCTGATGGCTCAGTATCCCTTTAAAGTAACATTATGGCACTTCAGCATCGTAGGAAATATTTTGGTGGCGTTAATCACCAAGGTTTATTTTGTGTCAGAACTGCTTGTGTAGAAGTTCCGTTGTCGTCTAACTGTAATGCAACACACATTCACCTCGTTGTGTTTGGAAGTATTTAGGCCAAGTGGTTATTTTAGGAAAAGAGAGTTAGATGCCCTCACGTTGTGCAGGAATTGAGGAAAAAAAAAAAGGAGGGATTGTTTAAAAACAAAAACCCCACAAAAAAACCCAAAACCAAACCACCCAGCCCCAAACCAGCAAAAAACTCTAAAAAAGAAAAAAGGAAGGAAAAAAAAAAAAAAGCTAAGAAATTCAGGCACAAACATTTACCTTAGTTGATATAAAATAATAAGTAGTAATTTTCTGGTTGTAGAGGATGGGAGGAAGCAAGAGTAGAATGAACCCAGAAAGTTACTTAAATCTGGGGAGAAATCTGAAGTTGGGCTTTGTTTTGTAAGGAGGTCCAATACCAGAATGGAGAGGCTTCAACCATGTAGGGTGATGTGTCTTTTACATTTTGTCTGCCCCAGCTGCAAAAGATGATTCCAGGGTGTTATTGAGGTGAGCCTTCCATTGTGGGCAAGCCTGACACCATTGTCAGATGCATCCTTTGCTGAATGTCCTGCTTATTTTGGGGCTGACCTGCATATGCCTGTGGAGTCTGATGGGCTGGATGTAGAAGATGCTCAGGTGGACTCACTGTCCCATCTGAGAGAGAATCATGGAATGGTCTGGGTTGGAAGGGACCTCCAAAAGTCATCCAGTCCAACCCCCCCTGCAGTCAGCTGGGAGATCCTCAACTAGATAAGGCTGCCTAGAACCCTCTCGAGCCTCACTTTGGATATGTCCAGGGATGGGGCTCCAACCACCTCCCTGGGCAAACCTGGTTCAGTGTTCCACCACCCTGATAGTGAAGTACCCATTCCTAACATCCTGTCTCAATCTGCTCTTCTCTAGTTTGAAGCCATTTCCCCTTGTCCTATCGTGGCAGGCCTTTGTGAACACTCTCTCTCCATCCTTCTTGTAGATAGGTCTCATTTATTGTGTGGTAGACATGGAGTTGCTCTACACAGTGGCAGCAGCCATTTGTGGAGGATTTGGCAAGTTATCAGAGATCTGGTGAATGACTGAAGGGAGGAGGTAAGTTGTTACTAAAACCAGGTCTCTTTCCTGGTATGCTAAGTCAGGTAGATGCGCTAAATGAGGGCAGGGGTGGTGATCTCTGATCCGCCTGTGTTCTTCCTTCAGCTGTCTGGGTGTGTATGGCAGAGGTTAACGTACCAGCAATGCTGTCTTTATTGAGAATGGCTTGGGGGGGGGGGTGAGGGAAATGAGTAAAAGAATCATTTAATAGGAAAAGAAAGAGTGGAATCTTTGTCTACAAGATAAATAGGTGGGTGCATTCATGCCTCTTGCCCTCCTGAAGTTCACGACGTTGCGTGTGAGAATGTTTATGTATGAACTCAGGTATAATCATGCCTTCATTACTCCCTCTTATTTCTCCATGCATATTTGCAAATGTGTAAGACCTTGAAATATGTTTATCAGAAAATGCCACCTGGCAGGACACGTGTCTACACGTGTCTAGATAACTGAAACAAAATACCCAAAAATGACAATTCCCAATTTCTGGATGACTATTGAAACAGAACAGAGGTAAATCCAGCAATATCGTTTATGTATTAAGAAGAGAAGAGGCATTACAAAAAAAGGCTTTAAAATAAGAGCAGTGCTGTGATAAACCTGACTGCAGACTCTGCAGCCCAGCCTTGTCAGTCATTTTGAGAAGCAGCATAGCTGTGGAGAGAATGCGTGATAGAACTAAAGTCCTAGAATATATAGATCAATGCAGGCTTCCCCTTTTCTGTTCTCCTCTTTCCCAGGCTGATACTCTTAGTATATTAACATCAGTATCATCCCATGTGCCTAAGATCTCCCATATTCCCAAAGAGCAGGATAGGCTTCCAGTTAATAGAGATAACAAAAGGTCCCTGATGTGTAGTTTGTTTTTCACTTTACAGGCAGAATGAGGAGAGGTGGAAGGAGAGGTTAGTGATGAGTGCTGCTGGTTTGGATATGCTGCAGTGAGAAAGAATTCTGACTTCAACAAATAATTAAACTATGGCGGCCAAGGTAGACTCTTAACCCTTCCTCCTTCCCAAGAGATTTTGAGCCTGTGTTCAGGATCCACAGCACACATTTGGCAGCCCCTAACTTGGGAATGAGAGTAGGGAGTTCTAGATATAGGAGAAGATGAGGATAAGTGGAGAACTGTGAAAAATAGACCATGTAGGTTCCTGTACTATTTCTGTATATGCAATGAAGTTGATTTTATGATATTTAGCCATGGCTGATACAAACTTGACAGTTGTATTGGCTTCCATAATTTATCCTTTGTCTTCAAAGTACAGTGCATTTTCTTTCCCCCCAGGTTTTGTTCAAAACCTTATTAGAAATTGTCAAGGAAGATTGGGAATATGTCTTCACTTTTAAGAATACATTAAAAAAAAAAACAAAACCAAACCAACAACACAAAAAAAACCCCAACATGTGAGTAGAGTCTCCAAGTGAAATGCTGATAGGCAGTTTGGTTCATGGAGACATTAAATATAGAGCAGTTTGTGTGACTGACCTGACAGAGCACTGATGTGGATAGTCTCTGCTTTCTGTTTTGCTTCACAGCCAGCAGGCACTGCAGCTCCTCATGCCCATTTGCTTACCTTGCTCATTAATCAGCTGCGGGGTGTGACCTGCGGAACAGGCACCTCCTTGGTTTGTTATTTCGGGGAAAATGGGGATTAAAATAAAACATTGATCCTTCCCCCCCCCCCCCCCCCCCTTTTTTTTTTTTTTTTTTATTTGAGTGTCATTTGGGACTGGTTTATAATAAGATTCTGCTGCATTAGGCAGTCTTTGCTTCAATTCCTGGCAGCAGTAGTTGGATTAGGAGTGTCTAGCACGCAACTGAAATCCAGAGATTGTGTGCCAGGTATTAAAAAGTGGTGTAAACCTTTTTTTTTTTTAGAAGGCTCTTCCTAAGAAATGACTTCTTATTTTCTTCAAACTGCAGGAATAGTTTTTTTTTATAATGTTTTGTTTTTGATTGAGGTCTGGATGCCTTTATGTGTTTTTCAGTTGAGGTGAAACAGTTCTATAAAATAATTCTCCTAATCCATTAGAAACAAAGCCCATCAGTTTCTGTTAAAATATCACCATTCAAGGCTCTTGTTAATGGTGTCAATTACCTGTCCTTGGAAGATTTTCAACTAATTCCTGAATGACCAAAAATTCTGAGTTAGCCTTGCTTGGTTAGTGTTGGCTGGGATGTGTAACTCCGATAGGTATAATTGTATCTACCAAGGGCTGTCAAGCAGTATGTGCTGCTACTTATTTTCACCTAGATTGCCATAAATTAATAAAATTTGGTAATTTTTCTCCCTGCTGCAATTCTGAGCTCATTTCACATCCAAAATGTTGCCCTGTGCTTCATGGAATGGCTGGCAGCAGCGGTGGTGTACCTGTGGCAGCAGCAGTGGTGATACACAGCAGAGATGTTGATATGCCACTTCTGTGACCCAGCTGGTGACTCTTTTGGTCTCTAGGATAAATTTGAGATCTTGAAGGTTGTCTTCAGTTCATTCCTGCTCTAATGGCCTCGTATGAGTGCTTTCTGCCAACCTACATTTGCTGGAGAGTGATAACACTGTGGCTGTTCCTCCTTTTCACCTCAGATCCAGGTGAAGGGCTGCAGCAGTCCTGTATCTTCAGGAGCATCCGCTTAATGTGCTACAAGCATCTGAACCAAGCAAGTGGGGAATGAAATAGCAGACTTTGCAGGGACTGTGCTGGCTTTTAAGACAACCAGAAATGTCTGTGTCAAAGGCAACCATTATTGAAAAAAACAGGCATTATTTTTGAGAACTGAGAACAAGACAATGAATATAACACAGTGAAAAAGAACAGGAGCTTGTGGGCTTCTTTTCCCTGCAGAACAAATGTGTGTTTGATGACCTCTGAGTTCTTTGCATGGAGCAGTCAGATGCAGGAGCACTCAAGGATGATTTCTGAATTTTGGAAGAAAAGGAGAAATGTGATCCTGTTGAAGTTTAGCAATTACGTACCATAGTTAATTAATCATATAATTAAGCAAAATGAGACCATATTTCTTGAAATGTGTCAGATAATTATGATACATTTTGGTAATTATCTATAATAAAATTAATTAAACATATAATTCAAAGAATCAGGAAAATTATTACTTGAAATGATTTATCCCATCTGTAGGTCAGATCTGTTTTCTTGTGCTCAGACACAATCTTCTAATCCGGACTTGTCTGGTTTTGAAGATGTTGCAAATGTCCAAGAAGGCTTTTTTGCCTTAATATTAGTTCTTGGTCAGAATTTTTTCTTGAGATCCTTTAATCTTCATAATTGTATTGGTCACCCAGTATGAAAATCTTTGGATCTACATTGTTAGATCATTACTCAGAAGGCAGATTGAATGTTATGTGGTGCTGATTTTTGCTTCATCACCGTGAAGTTGTGCAGGGAAAGAAAGGAAAAGGAAAGAAGAGGAAAACAAATACTACTCCAGTGTAAGTTGGTGTGCTCAGAGCTTGGAGATGTTTTAATATGTTGTATTGGCATTTGCCTGAAGCATCAAGCACACAAATACTCTTCCTTGGTGTGGAGAGCTCAACTGACCTCTCTTTCAAGTTGCAACATTTTTTTGTAGTTAGTTCTCATTTTCATTACTGCTGGGAGGAAATTCTGCTGCCACTGCAGATGAGATACTCTAGGAAGGGGAAGCGGTGTAAGGAAAACCCTATAAAATCATGCTTGTGATATTAATTTTCTCACCTCAGGCTTAATAATAATTTTATGGTCATTTTTGAGAAGTTTTTTAGCCATAATGTTTTATCTATCTTTATGGTCCCTTACGCTGTATTTAATCATTGTAATTATGGAAGGATAATTAAATATAATGCTGCTTCTTAGGGTTTTAGCACTATCACTATTAATGTAAAGAAAAGAACCCCTTGTAAATCTCCATGTCTGCACAAAGCAAAATATTGGTGCAGTATATTTGATCAGGCTGTTAAAAAGGTGATGGTGGCGTGGTTTGGTTGGTGTAGCAGCACACATCCTAATTCCTTAGCTCATTGGTGGTTGAAGAGACTTTCTAGCAGCATGAAATCAGCTGAAACGAAAGAAGCTAATTCCTTTGAGGATGTTGCAGGTTTTTAAGAAACAGCATAGACCCCAATTTAAAAAACTACTTAGGCATATGATTAAATCCACTTCTAGCAGGGAGAATTCTTGAGTGCTTGTGTTTATGATAGAGGTTAGCATGGCCAAAGAGACTTGCTTGTCTCTTTCTGTTTTTGTGTAACTTGTCATATTTTTTGGAAGGCAATCTTCTGATCTGGTGCCAGCCGAGATCTCCAAGTCAGTGGAAACTTACTGGACATAATTTCCTTCTGCAATTACCTTGTCTGATGAAAAGGTCTTGTATAAAAGGCCTTGTAAAAAGCCACATTAAGTCACGTAAAAAACTGTGCGCCGTGTCCTGCAGTTGCAAAAGCTCCATCTTGCAGCTTCCTTTGCAGCTGGTTTGATTATTCTGTGTTAAGTGAATTCTGAACATCTCTGCACTGGAGAACAGAAGGGGGCAAAAAAGATCAAAGGTTTGGACCACCTCTGCTGTGAGAACAGGCTTAGAGAGTTGGGGTCGTTCATCCTGGAAAAGAGAAGGCTCCATTGAGACCTTTTTGCAGCCTTCCAGCACTTAAAGGGGACAGTGAGAAAGGTGGGGACAGGAGAAAGGTGGGGACAGACTTTTTAACAGGGCCTATTATGACAGGAGAAGGAGTGATGGTTTGAAACTGAAGAGAGGACACCCAGAGTATTTGTAAGGAAGAAAGGGTGGTGAAATGCTGGCCCAGGTTGGCCGGAGAGGTGGTGGATGCCCATCCCTGTAAACCTTCCAGGTCAGGTTATTTTGGTCTCTGAGCAACTTGATCCTGGTTAAAGATGTTCCTGCTGACTGCAGGGGAGTTGGACTAGATGACCTTTAAAGGTCCCTTCCAACCTGAAGTATTCTATAATTCTGTGAAGTGTGTCAAACCTGTCCCATTTTCAGGCAGAAAAGACTTTTCCACAGCCAGTATGGTCCATGTTCATCTTGTTTAAATTGAGGTAAAAGAATCCTGTGTAGGAGGGGAAGTTGGAGGCAGTTTGCTTCAATCCTCCTTGCAATGCTACTGCAAACAGGAACAGGCTAGAATGCAGAGGGGTTCGCTGGAATAGGCTTCCCAGAGAGGTTGAGGAGTTTTTCCCTTCTCTGGAGACTTTAAAACCCTTCTGGATGTGTTCTTGTGCAGCATGGTCTTGGTGAACCTGTGTTATCAGAGGGGTTGGACTAGATGATCTCCCGTGGTCTCTTCCACCCCCTACCATTCTATGGTTCTATGAACAGGATGCAAGATGAATATATAAAATTTACCTTGAATATATTCCTTTCTTCATTAAAGTTCACATTCCTGACTTCATCTGGCAAAGAAATTCTGTGTTGAAAGGTTAGGCACTGCTCCACTATAATTAACAACATCAGAGCTTCCTTCATCCATTTTCAAATAGATGGAAGGATTATGGTATTTTAAAATGTCCTCTAAGTATCAAGAGTATATTTGGTTTGATACCAGTACAAAACCTTTTCACTGTATGCGTACTAATTAATGCACACTAATTGTCAAGCTTGTTAGCCTGCCCAGGAAACAGCCAAGAATGAATGTGCCCATCTTTCCTATCTCAGAGCTGAGGCATGTTGGCAAGGCTTGGTGAAGATGATGCCTTGATTTTGTCATGCAGCACCACTTGTCTCTACTCCTCCACAGTACCTGTCAATTAGACACCTCCACAGTCACCATCTTTGGCAGTTTTCTGGGGAAATCTGGGACCAGCTTTTGAATGCAATGGTGCTAGCCCTAGTCGTGCCAAAAATTACATGTGTGCTTTCAGATGGTGAGTGGTCCCATGTTTTGCACATGCAGATGCCAAACATGCAGGTTTGAACTCTTAGATTGGCACTGGACTCTCTGCTTTGGCCTGAAGTGAGCTAATAATCTTCACTCTTGCAGTCTTGTTAGCAGTAAGCTGTATTTACACTTCCAGTAGCCAGTGTAACAGTGATTCAGGACTGATCTGCCATGCAAACACAACAATTAAAAACGTAAAATCACATTGCATATTAATAGCCTGGCAGTGATTCCAGATTTCATGCCTTTGAGAAAAATGGAGGAAATGTATGCTAGAAAAATGCATAAACTGGATGGTTCTTCACTACCAATTTCAGCTGTGAGTAGCTGTTGCTGGCCAAAGTATGCTGCCATGTTCAGGCTGCCTCTAGAAAGCTTCCAGAACCAGCCTTCCAAGGAAGAGAGTGCAGGGCTTGGACCATGCCTCTGCCAGGGAAAGGGTCTGAGCTCGTTCTAGGGTGGACAGTTGCAAACTGACTTGTAAATAAAAGGCAAAACTTCCTTCCTGTCTTCTCACTCCTGTAACAGAATCCATTTTACAAACCAAACTCTTTCCCTTTTCATTTTCCTAAAGGAAATGTGTCTTCTGTGGGGGAAATGCCTCTTTGGCAGGGAACCTGAACACAGCCTGTGTGTCACTTGGGTGCTCCCTTTGCCCTGCTTCATGTGACAGTGATGTAAGTGAAGTATCATGGTAGCAAGGTGTATGAGAGCAGTAGGACATTGGTTTGAAAAGCATTGGAAGACAGTGTTGCAGGGTGGAGATGATCAGGGTTTTGTGTAACTCATCATATTAAACGCCTTTTGATCTGCTTGTCCTTGCCAGAAGAGAGGGAGTAGCACACTCTGGAAGTGCTCAGCCATGTCATTTGCTTCCAAGAAGACTCCTAGCACTCTCTCCCATGCCCCAATACCACTGCTGCTACTTGCATCTTAGTGTGACTTCATGGGTTAATTTGTATGTAGGTGTATCAGTGGTCTTGGAGGAGATGACCATGGTCTGAAAAGCATACAGTGGTAGAGGTGGCTTTTAAGAAGAAAAGCAGCTGGCAGAAGAAGGGTACAAGTGTCAGCACCCAAGAGTGGTACCGTGGGTTACAGTGATCACTTCATAGCACTGAGTGTACGTTCCATTGCTGTCTTGGAGGCTGGAGTGGCATCTGAATGTTGCATCTGCCTTGTAACAGTGCTCTGCACACAAGTAAATGGCATTTGGTGTCCCCATCCCTGTGGAGTTAGTTTGGGGTTTGTAGGGATGTACATTGTGAAGTGCATGGATTTAGATTCAGAGTTCCTTGGACGATACCCCAAGCAATTTTATTTGAAAACCAAAATTGAACTGTTGGGTTTTCCAGATGTTTGAGTGTCCCTGTGGTTACAGCTGTGCTTCACATTTCCATGGAACACAAGATGGCAGCTTCTCATAGAATGCTCTTGAAATCAAATGTATATGACTTCATTTGTTGCATAGGAAGGCACTGGCAGTGAAGGTGTTGGAGGACTCACAAAGTGTATGGTATTAGAACTATAATGTGTGAAAAACATCTCAGAAACTGCATTTCATATTTAGGATATAAACAGAGGGTTAGGTTGCCTCTCCTCCCCTTTTCAAGTGGTTCCTTAGAATGTAAAGGATTCTTTGGCTTAATTGAGTTTCTTTTACAGGGCATAAGGGAATTTCTTAAAACAACAACCACAAAAACAGGCTAGCAAAGGAAAGAAGTGATTTTTAAAATGCCAGGGTAATTCTTGGGATATTACCATGCTTAGCAAGGGTGTAATAAGGAGACTGCTTTAATTACACATGAAAGGATTGGTAAGCAAGATGAATTTTTGGCAAGTAGAGAGCTTAGCCCAGCTTTGACTTCAGACAGAACCCTGCAGCCCCTTCTTCCTTTCAGTAGTATGGTTTGTTTAAATACTGTACCTCATTTTTCTGTGAGGGGCCAGGAGGAGCATAAAGAAAGCTACAACAATTCATTAGTGTGGATTTGCACTTTGGAAACTATTTGATAATGAAGACCATTGAAAATCAGTTATGATCCAAGGAGATGCAGTAATTTCATTCTCCAGGAGCACCAAGTGACAGGAACCACTATTACAAGGTAGTGGTGGTGTTCTAATGGTACCAGAGCCCTTGCAGCTTCAGCCAGTTGTCT
This sequence comes from Ramphastos sulfuratus, assembly GCA_013399055.1. NCBI lineage: Eukaryota > Metazoa > Chordata > Aves > Piciformes > Ramphastidae > Ramphastos > Ramphastos sulfuratus. The sequence goes on along the minus strand of WBNM01035980.1, from coordinate 71,955 downwards.
TGTGTTCAGGTACTTGGCTGTCTCTGACTGACCTGTCAGAACATGTAGGTTTGTGTTGTATCTCTTCTCTGGAAACCTCTTATCAGAGAAAGAATAATTTTGACTTACGACACTAGGACTCCACGAAGAAAATTTGCTGTCGTTGTAGGCTTCTCTGGACAGCTCTGTAATTTGAGTTTAAACCCCTTTTATCTGGCACAGTTCACTGTCTCCAGTGTTTAAGGCAAATGTGTTTTAAAGGTGCATATGTTCTTAGGCTATTTCCATTCTCTGCAGCTTCGTGCTCAGGACCTCATTCCTCCTGCTTAAGATCAGCACTGGAGAAGATGCAGTGGGATACTGCTATGGTTTTTTTCCATCCAGCCTGCAGTCTGATCCCTTTCTCCATCAGTCTTTGTAAGCAAAAAGTTGTCTTCTTGCTTTCTCCTTTTCTTGCCCAGTAATTCTGTAAATTTTGTTTGTTACTGCTCTTCAGAAGCAGCTCACCTTTCCATTCCAGTTGGAGCTGTTTCTGTTCAAAACATTAGTACACTGATCCAGACGTTGTCTGTGAACATTGATTCCTTTGGGAGCTACTCAGTGGCATTTCTTTTCCTGTTTTTCCCCACCAAGCCATCTTTTTTCTTACATTCTCCTGCCTGCCTCTGCTCATCTTTCAAGCCATGCTTAGGACTGGCTCATTGCCCCATAATGGGTGTTGAAACATGGCTGCTGTTCTGTAGTTTCTGACTGCTTTACCTCCTTGGTGGCTCTCCCACTCCCCTGCTTGCCTCTCCAGAAGTGGCTGCATTCAGCTGGGGCCCTGCCTTACACATGAAGGACAGTTCCTTGAACGATGTGGCCTTCACAGCAGTCTAGGAAGGTGAAAGGTTGTGATAGATGAAGGTAGTGAAAAAAGGGTTTTTTTTCAGAAAGCAGGAGCATGTTTTTCCTGTGCTGTCTCTGCTGGTCCATTTACCACTGAGAGAAGAAAGAAGTGGAGATTAGAAGCTGTTCTGGTAAATTAACCCTAGCTGGTCTCAGGTGATTAGTCACTAATACATTTTTGCATGAACACCTTGGGTTGACAAATTCTGACTCCTAGCACCAGGTGGCTAAGAGCTTTCCTACGGAATTACTTGAGCATAAATACCTGCTGGTGAATTCTTTTTTTACTTAATGGGAACTGGCATCTTCTGCCTTCAACTGTAATTCAAGTAAATGATACTCTTTGTGACAGAAGAAATTAAGGTATATTGTAGAGCACGTGGCCCCAGCACACATTTATGTTTTCCAACATCCTAAATTATATAAACCACATCTTTACAGTCAGGTTTCTAAGGCAGATTAATTGTTCATGTCACTGTGTGTTTTTTTTGAGATCTTTGTGCTTTCATTCTTCAGTTTTTCTTACCTCACCAGCATCGCTCTAGGCAGCTTTTCATAGAGACAGGTGGGAAGAAGTTCTGAATGCCTTAGCTGGTGTTTTACTCTTGTGTACATGGCAGTTTGGAAAAGTCAGGTGTCTCAGTAAGGAATTGGAAGACTATTTTTAGGCAACTCTGTTTTGGAAATCTTGCCTGTAATTTTCTTCCATAATAAAATGTGGTCAACTTAATCTGTTCTGCATAATTTCCAATCACCGTCCTACCCCTCGTGCATAAATAATTAACTAGAATATCTGAGGTGATTTGTATCTTTTGCTTTACAAAACAAATGACACAATGACAACTGCTTGGGATGAGGTACAAGGTGGTCTTAGAGTTTTAATACTGCTGTATGCTGTTAGCTGACCTGAGATACCAAAACTAGTTTGCTAACCTGCAGAGACAACTTCAGATGATGAAGATAATTCCAGCCAGAGTTGTGCAGCTGACTGAAAGCTCTGCCCAGAAGGTGCTGTGTTAACTGGTCACTGGAACAGCCTGCTTTAATGAAACCCTTTGGCAGTTTAGGCCTTTTATATCTTCTGTTCCTCCTTTTCTGCCTGCAGAACAGGGCAACCAGTATTTATTTGCTTGACAAGGGATGCTGTGGAGGGGAAGGACTGCCTGTGAAGTGCTTTGAAGTTGCGATGCACAGTGGAGTAACACTTCTATGAATAACATTTTCTGCTCCATTTTTCATGATAGCCAATTAATGTATCAAAAAAGAGTAGAGCTTCCAGAATCTCAGTGGTTGATAGAAATGCACAGAATGTTTATCTTTAAGATGTAATAAAGAAAAATAACTGATGAATCTGGCAGGCAGAAGCATGTGAGTGAGTGTTCATCTTCCTAAATTCATCAGCAGCTTCTTTAAGATGGAAGATTTGACTGTTTCAGTTCCACTTGTCATAGCTAAGATAGCAGCCAGGCTTCAAGATCTAGAAATGGTTTTTAATTTTTTTTTTTTTTTTGCCTTACACTCAAATCTGGAAGAAAATGTATTACTTTGTGGCATTAGCAGGATGTAAAACCATCCCTGTATCTTTCAGTTACAGGACTTAACCAAATGCAGCATGCAGGTGCTTAGATGGAGATATTTCTTCTTTCTCTCTGCCTGCTTGGCTATGTAGAGCTGAAACGAGCCCCAGGCTGCAGACAGAGGATTGCACAACCCTGAGCAAGCCTGTACAACTCAGTAGCATAAACCCCCTCTAAATGCTGGTATCAGCTCTGTATCTTCAAATACTACTCTTAGCATGGAAACAAAAATCTTGAGCCTCATGGACAGAGGTAATTATTATTGTTTTTCTCAGCTGTAACTGGGAGAAAATTTAGTGTATTTTTCTATGAGTGCCACTAAGTAAAGCTCCTTACATCATTGATTAATGATACAACTGTTCTCAGGAGGTTAACTAGGTAACACAGGAAGGCTAAGCTTTTATTAGCCATCTTCTTGGCCTTTAAAAGTTTCAGAAGAGTTAAAGAAATATTTAGCTTAGATGCTTTATTTTGAAAATGTCTAAACTTTTTGGGTATTTGGGATTTTATTTCTATTTGTTTTGATATCTTTTTTTTGGTAATTTGGAAATGGAGGTGTGGCATTTGAGGATGAACAAACTGTTTTATTCTCAGGAGCAGCATAGAAGCTGATGGGTGAAGGAGGACAGCTTTGTGTCAGTGGAAGGTTGCTTTTCTAGGAAGCAGAGCACTTGCAGAGCTTCATCGTTGCTGGGTCACTACTTCTGCAGGTCAGAGCAAATCCACATTAGTTTGCTCTGTCATAGGTTTTAACCTATGGAAGCTTTAGAGATTTGGATGTGGCTGAGTTACAGGAAAGAAAGGTAAAAGAGGGACGAGATCCTTACTACTCGAAAGATCTTCTGGGGAGCAGTGTTTCATTTCTACTAACACTGACTCTACTAACTACTAACTCTTTTTATAAAAGAGAATGTGTTTAAAAAAAAAATTCAGTGTCATGATGTGTATGACGAAACTTGAAAACCATTAGACTAAAGTACTAAAGAAATTAAAAATTAAAGATGACATTTCATCTCTAAGCTATTACTAATAGAAAGTAGTGCATCACAGGAAAATGTGTGAATAAAAGTTTGAGTTTCCTGGATTTTTGGGGTGATTTTTCTGTCCTGTATCTTGTGTCTAGAGCATTATTTGGCCAGGTATCAACATTTCCAGTGTATTAACAAGCCTGTGTTGTGAACATGTACAAGGTACCAGCATTTGCTGGTAAAACTTCCTGATCCACAGCAAGAAAAGTTAGGGAAAGCAAGCAGTACCACATGACAGTGAATTTACTCATTTCTTCATCATAAAGATAATCATGGCTCTTGAATCAGGTGAAACAGGATGGTGCTGAGGTACTCTGACTAATGGGGGCCATATAAAACTGAGGGAGGTGGTAGAGAACAGATGGACACTTGAGGAGAGGAATCAGCCTGTCCAGAACTCTGCCTGCTGTTGTCGTATCAAAGCACAGGGCTTGGTGCTCCAGAGAAATGTCATTGCTCCAGTCTGGGCCATGACCACAGCTGGTGCTGGAGAACAGAATTCACTCTTACCCCTTTTCAGGAATGAGAATGAGGGTACTGCACATTACTGGGAACTTGTAGAGAGAAATTCTATTTGCAAGAGCATATATACAAGAGGCAATCAAGCAGAGTAAGTACAAGACTCACTTGGCCCAAACTGGGCTTCTAAAATCTGGCACGAAGAAGAGAAGGCTTCGAGAAGACCTTAGAGTAGCCTTCCAGTATCTGAAGGGGGCTACAGGAAGGCTGGGGAGGGACTATTGACAAGGGCTTGCAATGACAGGACAAGGGGCAATGGGTATGAACTGGCAGAGGGGAGACTGAAACTGGATGTTAGGAGGAAGTTCTTTGCAGTGAGAGTGGTTGAGACACTGGCACAGGTTGCCCAGGGAGGTTGTGGTGCACAGAAGCACCGAGTGTGATCAAAGATCACATTTGGTGCTTCTGTGCTCCACAACCTCCCTGGAGGTGTTCAGGACCAGGCTGGATGAGGCCTTGAGTGACCTGTACTAGTGGGAGATGTCCCTGCCTATGGCAGGGAGTTGGAACTAGATGAGCTTTGAGGTCCCTTCCAACCTCACCATTCTATGATTCTATGAACCCTTCCACCCTCAGTCAGCCAAAGGGTAGGTCCAAACCACCCCCCAGCAGCTGAGCCTGCAGGGCTGCAGTGTCTGAGCTCCCTGCCCTGCGGCTCCCACCCAGAACCAAGGTAAGAGCCTGCTGCTCTTGGAAAGCAAGGAAAGCAGGGAGGAGAAGGGGGGGAGATCAAGCCAGGCACTACCTTTTAAACTGTGAAAAGGAATAGAATAGCAATGTTACAATATCCTGGGAGGAGCTGGTCCACTCCCTGGGATGAGCCTCCCTCTCTGTAGTTGCATTCAGGGGGGAGCTGGGATCCCTCAAAGTACCACAGTCATTTTTTTGGGGTTCCAGGCACTGGGATGCAGTAAAAAGGCTCCCTCACCGTGTTGTATGATAGCAAAAAAAAAGAGCTGCTTATGGAATGATAGGATAGTTCTGTCTGAAAGAGTCTTTGGGGGGGTCTCTTGTCCACCCTTGCGCAGTGGGGCCAGGTCAGACCAGATTGCTCAGGGACTCATCCAGTTGGATCTCTGAGGATGGAAACCTCTTGGGGCAGTCTGTTCTGCTACTGAACTGTCCTTAACAGGGAAATGTTTTTGTTCAGTGCCTTTCAAAGGTGACAGTGTGGCCTTAGAAGGGCAGCAGCCAGTACCGGGAGCAGCTGTGGATGTAGCCTGTCATGTCCCATGGACACCTGTGAGCTGAATTCTCACCTATTCTTGGTCATCTCAAGGCCAGCTTGGACAAGGCCTTGAGTGTCCCTGCCTATGGCATGGGGTTGGAACTAGATGATACTTGAGGTCCTTTCCAACCTTACCATTCTATGATTTCCTCCACCAACCCTGCCTGTGAGTGCTGAGGTCTAGGGGACTCTGTAGGTGAAGGCTGAGGCAAGGCTTGGAGTAAACCTTATCATTGACTGTGGTCGCTAAATCACTTGACTCTATTTCTGTGTTCTCTGCAAACTAGATCATTAGTTTTAAACATTCTGGTTAAAAGCAGTGGCACTATCTTCTGAACAAAGGCTCAAGTCTTCTTGGCCTGGTACCTTGTTACTGTTGTTGAGTGTTCTTTGCCCCTTTCAGAGGATGGAAGCTGGCATGAATGATGATGGAATAATCTGCCCACAAGGAAACTTTATTTTTTAACTGCATTAGTTAGGGACCCTTTTCTCCTGTGAAGCAGGAGGATTTTTATCCTTGATGTCCTTTAGACTATTTTTTCATGTCCTGCTTGACAGAGGTAATGTATTCAAGGGGAGTATATGTCATTAATTTACAGTGATGGCAATATAAATGGCAGTATATTAATATTTTTCATATTCTGTATTCCCTTCTCAATACATCCTAACATCCTGTTCACTTTTTTTGACCCCTCGTGTATTGAGCAAACGTCTTCATTGAAGTGCCCATGATGAATCTTACCTCTTTTTTTTTTTCTTTTTTTTTTTTTCTTTCCTGAGAGGTTATAACTAATTCAGAACCCATCAGTATGTACAAGTGGCTTTAAATTTGTTCCTTCTAGTGTGCCCTACTCTGCACTTTTTTTTCACAGTGAATTTCATCTGCTGTCAGGTTGTCCAATTACCTGGTTTTTTAAAGGTCCTTCTGGAGTTCCTCACAACTCTTTGTAGTCTTGACTACCCTAAATAGTTCTCTGTACTCAGCAAATTTCACATTCTTATTACTTACAGCATGTCAGCCTTCAGTTATTAGTAAATATGAATAACTATGCCATTCATGGTATTGATCCTTTGGACATGCTTTCTTCCTTCACTGGTTATTTCCTCCCCCTCCTTGTTACTATTTTCTATCATTTAGTTAATTTTTCAGCCTGTGGCATGAATAGACCTGTAAATGTGTGGGTCACGCTGTGAATGCTCAGGAGACTCAGAGTGGTTATCAGAGTTAGTCTTCAAGGTGTCCTCTGCAGTCAGTGAAGTGAAGTGGCTTTCAAGACTAGAATATAATCTTAGCTTCTCTGAATTGCCTCGGACACCTTCCCCACCCCTCAAAATATTTGGCCTTCGTGACTATGTGTCCAGATTTTCTAAGTACACTCTTACCAGGAAGCTTTTAGGAAGTGTCTATAATGTTCCTTTGGCTTCTCAAGGCCAACCTTCTCCTAAGCAATTCTGCTACACTCCATGTGTGTTCTGTGACTCTTGACTTCTGTTGTAGGTAATAACCAAAGCTCTTTGTTGGCTGAGGGGGGAAAATTGTGTGCCTCTGGATTACACACAGCATGTCACCNGAATAGTTTAGGTTGGAAGGGACCTCAAAGATCATCTAGTTCCAACCCAGGCTGGCAATAGAATAATATACTCTTGTTTAAAAAAAAGAAAAGGTCACATTTCATATGATGAAGTTTCTTCTCTCTTGGCTTATTTTTTGTGTGCTTTATGATTTTAGCCATACTATTTTGTTCTTGATGTTTTACTTGTTGTTTTGGCACATGTAAGCCTGCTGTGACTCTATTAAGGATTTTTTTTTAGTAGGTTTCTATGGATTTTGATTTCTAACTACACAGCCTTTTAGGCTTTATAACCAGCTTCCTCATTTAGAAAGCAAGCCCCTCTTCTGCTTCAAGTTTAATGCTCTGCCTCTTGATATGATGACCCTGAGAGGGGTTCCAATTTAATTACACTTTGACCACTGCTACTTAATGGCTGAATTTCACTTAGATCTTGAACCAGTTCCACTGTGTTAAAGGAAATATGTATTTTGTTAATTTAATGTGCTCTGCAGCGAGTTTGCATGGGAAAAAATAAGTTTCTGGCATAGAGAGTATTTTTCCTCACTCTCTCACTTAATGTGCCACTTGAGCCAGTTGGCAGTCGGGTAGCTGAGGATGTCCATTGTCACTAATATTGTTTGTGGGTGCACACAGCTTCCAGACACATTAGAATTCCAGTTCTGGCCTCCTCTCCTAATCAAAGGGGAGTACAGGGACAGTATTGTACTGCATCGAGCCAATGATGACTTTGTTCTTGCTTACATGAGGTGTACATGGGAGTCAGAGTGCTCTTGCTTTTTGTGTCAAGCTGATTATCTTTGCCCAGTATACTTGAAAGAAATGAGAGGGTTTGGTGCTCTGGATTCGGATGCTGATTCTTCCGTCTGTCAAGCTGAGGCTCTTGTGCAGTTAAACCAGGGCTGTTATTTCCAAAATCTGGTGTGAAGGTTTACAAAGAGATCTCAAATACTGATGTCAATTTCAGATTTCTTTATTTGCTGTCAGTGCCTTGGTGGTCTCATGAATGAGAAGGTACTCTGGAGTCCACCAGGCATGATCCTGTATTCCTGAAGAAGGTTTCACTCAGCCTGGGTATATTTTTGTCTTCACTGCTTGTCTCAATCTTTTGAATTGTAAAACGCATTGTTTTTTACAGGGGCTGTTGTGTTGTGATAAACTCTTTGATTGTTGCAGTAGTTGCTGATCCCCACTTAGGTATCTGATTTTTCTGGTGCAATAAAGCTAGAGAAGCTGATGGTGCATAGGTCATTTGGGTAGTGTGAGCCTTCAATCCAAACCAGTGTGATGCATCAGCAGATGAATTTCATAACTCTGCTCTTTCTCTTGGCCCTTTTTCCCATAACCTTGGTGCTGTACAATGGTATTTATTAGGTCAGATGATGTACTTCGCTCCAAAACATTCATATGGGGGGAAAAAAATGAACAATTGTGATTAAAATTGATTTTTTTTCCCTTTGGGAAGTTAGAATCAAAAATGGTTACCTGCTCATTTATGAAACAGATTTATTCTGTTGACATGGAGGCTTGTTTGAAATGTAATTGAATTTCTGTTGCCTAATGGAAAGTGACAGTTAACAGTATTTATTTTCCATTTGTGTCTCAGTAGATAACATAACACAATTTTGATTTGTAGTTAGCTTTGGAATCTGAGATTGTTCTATCTCTGTAATTGAAAAGATGGGAGCAGGATGGCCTAATACAATCCATGTTGCTCGTTGGGTTTGTTTTGTTTTTTACACCAGTAAAGGCAACATTAATAGGGTAAACAGCATCTATTCTGGCTTAATAGTTACACAGAGATGTTATTTTTGCATCCTGCCATTCTCATTAGAAACTGCCATATCATGATCTGAATTGGTAATTCTTCCATTTAGACACTCTCTGCAGCAGCTAATTTCTATGAGCAATGCTTCCCTTTTCTTCTCACCTCAGAATAGCTTCTTTACTGTGCAGCCGCAACACCTTTCTTAGTCACAAAGCTGCAATTATATNTCCCTTCCAACCCAGACTGTTCTATGATTCTGTGATTTTCTTTTGTGCTAATAAATTGAGAAGTCAGATTTTTATGAGCTACCTTGACTCTCCAGTTGAATCAGGAATAGAAAATGGAAGCATGGTAGTGTAGTTTGTAAAATGGAAGCTGAGAAGAGCTGTTATACATCAGCACCATGCTATCAGGAGGGATGGTTTCATTGGATTATTTTAAGGGATTGTGCAGAACACTGATGCAGGTATTTGAAAATCCAGAAGCAGTTCCTGAAACACAGACAAGCACTGTGCTTTATAGCTTCTGCTCTTAGGTTTTCAGGCTTTAATTCATACAAAAATCCTTATATTTTCAAGCAGCACTTCATTAAAACCTCAGTGATTTCTGATACAAGCTTCAGAGAAGTTGAATTTATCTATTTAATAAATAGATGAAATCGTAAATAATAACAATGCATCAGATACCCAAAATTGACAGGAGAACCAGAGTTGCTGCATGGAATATGAAGAAAAGGTATTACGATAAGAAGCATGAAATGTGTCATATTTTCAAGCAGCCTTGAGCTGCTCTGCAGTATTCTCAAACCACAGATTTCATCCTTGTCCCTTGTTTGTCCTAAAATAGTCATAATTCCAGACTTCTCCTGATTTAAGACCTACTAATGAACGATTCTTTCATGATCCATTTTTAATCATAATATTGAATGTGTAAATATGCAGTTTCAAGTGATGGATGTACAAGCCTTTAATGGCTAAATATTTCAACACACTTTCATCATACCTGGAGTGGAGATTTCTGTGAGTATTTCTATGCATACCTCTTTACATATACTACAATACCTGTATGCCCACAAGGGTGTGTGTGTACATAAATGTGTCTGTGTATGCATGTGTAAATCAGAAAGTCATGACATCAGTTGTCAGATAGAACCACAGAATTGTCAGGGCTGGAAGGGACCTCAGGGATCACCCAGTTCCAGCCCCCCTGCCTTGGGCAGAGACACCTCACACTAGATCAGGTTGCCCAGCGCCACATCCAGCCTGGTCTTAAAACTTCCAGGGATGAGGCTTCCACCATCTCCCTGTGCAGCCTGTTCCAGTGTCTCACCACCCTCGTGATGAAGAACTTCTTCCTAACATCCAACCTGAATCTACCCACTTACAGTTTTGCTCCATTCCCCCCAGTCCTATCATTACCTGACACCCTAAAAATTCCCTCCCCAGCTTTCTTGTAACTCCCTGTAGATACTGGAAGGCCACAATAAGGTTTCCTCAGAGCCTTCTCTTCTCCAGACTGAACAGCCCCAACTCTCTCAGCCTGTCCTCAAAGGAGAGATGCTCCAGCCCTCTGATCATCCTTGTGGCCCTTTTCTGGACATGTTCTAGGATGTCCATATCTGGTAATAGGGGCTCCAGAACTGGACACAGTGCTCCAGATGGGGTCTCATGAGTGTGGTATAGAGGAGGAGAGTCACCTCTCTGGACCTGCTGACCACATTTCTCTTGATGCAGCCCAGGATACAGTTGGCTTCCTGATGATAGCCAACTGATAAGCACATAGACTTTTCAGTGATATGCAGTGGCTGCCATATGGATCAGAGAGCTTTTGCACAAACACAGAAGCTTAATGTTCAGTACAGTTTTGTACTGAAAACTTTGAAGTTCGTGCAAAATTTGTATGCTTTCAAGGTTTAGAGGACTCCCTGCTTAGTTTTTTCTCTCCACAGATACTCATCAATTTTTGGCAGGCAAAGTTTCCGTGTTTGCTCTTTTTTAACCCTAGCTGGTGACAGTGTGTTGACCTTTATTGTAGTCTCCTACATGTGCTATTTTGATTATTCAGTCTGGGAGAGAATTTCTAATACTTTAATTCTTAGTTGGAGCACGAAGCAGCATATTTCACACAGTATTTTGTGCAATAAGCAGTCTCTTGGTTGAAGGGTGGCGCTTGAGTAGGCTTTGTGTGGGAAGCTTTGAGTACAAAATGCACAGCAATACTCTAGGTGAGAAAGAAACACAGGCTTTAGGTGTGCCCTTTCTGGAGCTGTTTATGTGCAGCTGACACATTTCTGCTGGAAGTGATGCTGATCTCTGTTGATAACTGTGTAAAACAGCAGTTCTAGCCAGAAATGAGTGCTTCAAAACCGTCAGCTGTATACCAGACATGAAAAGATGTTTTAGGAGTAACTAGCTCTGTGGAAAGACTTCCAACAGAGAGAAAGGGAAGAGCTCTAATTCCTTAGTTTTCAGCAGAGATAAATGGAAGAAGTGTAGGAAATAAGGGTACAAGAAAAGCCTGGTGAGATTCCTTACTGACCTTTCTTTATCATCTATGAATGAGGAAAGGAGAGGGAAGCATCCAACTTGAATTAACTTATTTATCTGGGTATTTATCCTTCACTGTGCAGTCTGACTTGTCAATGTATTAATGCTCTTATTTTTATCTTATAGTTCTCAAGGAGAGAAGTGTAATTATTCCTGTTTTAAACACAGAAACTGGGACAATGACTTGTGCAGGACATGAGAAACAGAAGCCTCTTGTTGAACCCACCTGCTTACTGCTGGTATGGTTTTATTCTGAGACATCACCATTTCAAGTAAAATGTATTAAGTATGAAGCTGCTGAACTTAGCACATACAGGGTGTATTTTGTGCCACAAGCAAGGAAGGTGGAGGCCTCAGTTTCCCTGGTTATGGTAATTACTAATTAGCTGGAGAGTAGGTTGTGTATGCAGACGTCTTTGAGGAGATCTTGCAGTAGGATGAGTAGTGCTGAAAATCTGCCTCAAGGTCTTCCTGGAGGGTGCTGAGCTCCTCTTGCCACACATCTGTGGTTCTCTGCTGGGTGCTCTCTCCTGTGATGGATTTTTAGGGAGTTAACTGTGGTGAAGATTGTTCAGTGATGTGGGTTGAACTGCATTGATAAAATATGAAATTGTATCTGGGTTACTTATTAAATTGGGACTTCACTTGGCTGTGCTCAGACTGGAAAGCAGAACTGGTGCTCTCCAGAAGCAGCAAGAGTTTCAAAGGAGAAGTGAGGAGTAACGAAGGAGTGGAAGACCCCTTCAGAAAACCCCACAACATAAGCCTCAATCCAAAAGACTGTTGCTGGTATTGCTGAGAGTCCTTCAGCCAGGTGGTTTTAAAACTGGAGAATCGATGTGGAGGAATAAATGTGAGCAGAGAGTCTTACAAGTAATAATATAACTGCAAGGAATCTCTAAGTAGCTGCATTCAAACTTTTCTCTTCACATCCCTCTTTTCAGCTGAGCTTTTTGATGGTTTTAAACCCAAGTGATGTGTATTTGATCCCACAGAGCCCTGTTTTACATGTCTGCAATGCTTTGGAAATGTTTTCTTCAGCAATTCCTGTATCAAAGGTACGTGTTAAAATGTCCTTAATTTTCTACTGAAATTCAAAATAATGTGTTTGGAAGATGTTTCCTTAATAGCTGTAGGCTGCAAAAACTTGCATCTGGGATTCATATTTTGTATTTTTTTTGTATTAGAGGTTTACTTGCTATAAACTTCACACTGCTATATGTGGCACAACACCCAGTTGAGTGGCTCAACAGTTCGGTAGTGCAGAGCCAGTGGCTGAGTCTGATGATTTTTTTGTATTTTAAAAAATACTGTATTTCTCTTGGGTCATATGCCTGCGTGTGCTGTGATTGCAGGAAGGACTCTGAGCATTAAAATACAGGAAATTCAGTGTAGTTACATAACATTTTTGATTGTGGTAGCACGCAATATTGTTTGCCAGACCTTAACTGTAGCTACGAAGACAGATCTTGGTAGGACAAAAGCTGTAAGTAAAGCTGTGTTGCCAGCCATCATTTTTCTTTCAGCTGAGAAAGGAAAGATTTGGTTGTGGACATGTATTGTTGTTTGAGACCACTGGAGCCTCAAACCATAAAAATGGCAGAACATTTCTGATAGCTTCCCCCCCCACACCCCAGCCTATAATTGAATATAGTTATTTTTCAATACAATGAATGAAAGCAAAAGAAGAACACGGGGAAAAATAAAAAGCATACTGGAATAATACAATGTGATTTAAACTTTGACAGTATACTGTCATTTGCAGCTGATAATGGTAATGAAAATTTTGGAGACACGATTATACTCACAGAAAATGAGAATGAATCTGTGCTTCCGGCTAATTGCAGTGCTTGTAATTCTGTGATTCCACCTAGCAGGAGAGAGTACAGTGCATGTCATTCACCAGCTGCTTTTAAAAGTGCATAAGAACAATTTTCAGTGGCTTCCCCATATGTGGCAACCGTTTCACAATTCCAGGCGTGGCTGAGGTTCACAGGCTCACAGGTGTCAGGGGTTGGAAGGGACCCCAAGAGATCATCCAGCCCAACCCCCCTGCCAGAGCAGGACCAGACAATCTAGCTCAGGGCACACAGAACACATCCAGACAGGCCTTGAAAGGCTCCACAAAAGGAGACTCCACAACCTCTCTGGGCAGCCTGTGCCAGAGCTCTGGGACCCTTCTAGTCAAGGAGTTCCCCCCTGTGTTGAGCTGGAACCTCCTGTGCTGCAGCTTCCATCCATGGCTCCTTGTCCTATCCCAGTGAGCAGAGAGCAGAGCCTGGCCCCCCACTCCTGACCCCCAGCCCTCAGATATTTATAAGCAGTTATTAAATCCCCCCTCAGTCTTCTCCAGACTTAGCAGCCCCAGGTCCCTCACTAGCCTGTGCTCATCAGGCAGTGCTCCAGTCTCCTAATCATCTTTGTAACCCTCCCTTGGAGCTTCTCCAGCAGATCCCTCTGCTTCTTAAACTGGTTCAGCAGAGTCTAAACCACAACCAGGAGAGATGTCAGTTTGCCAGTGGAGAGTGGCTTGGTTCAGTGGTGAGGACAAATTCTTAGGTTATAAATGCAACTATTATTAGGCAAACATATCATGGCAAAACAAAACAGGGAAAAGGAGATTTAATTCATTAGGGTACATTCATTTGAGGGAGCTCTCAAAAACTTGCTTCACATTTTAATTGCAGCAAACAGAACTGCCCTAACTTGACTGTTTACCATGAGGGTACTGGAACACTGGAACAGGTTGCCCAGGGAGGTGGTTGGGGCCCCATCCCTGGAGATATTCAAGGTGAGGCTTGACAAAGCCCTGGGCAACCTGATCTAGTTGAGGATCATAGAATCATAGAATGGTTTAGGTTGGAAGGGACCTCATCTCGTTCCAACCCCCTGCCATAGGCAGGGACACCTCCCACTAGAGCAGGTTGCTCAAGGCCTCATCCAGCCTGGCCTTGAACACCTCCAGGGAGGGAGCATTCACAGTCTCCCTGGGCAACCTGTGCCAGTGTCTCACCACCCTCACTGTAAAGAACTTCTTCCTCACATCCAGTTTAAATCTCCCCTCTGCCAGTTTAAACCTATTACTCCTCATCCTATCATTACAAGACATTGTCAATATTCCCTCCCCAGCCCTCCTTTAGCCCCTTTCAGATACTGGAAGGCCACTCCAAGGTCTCCTGGAAGCCTTCTCTTCTCCAGGCTGCAGAGCCTCAACTCTCGTATCCTGTCCTCATAGGAGAGCTTCTGTGGCCCTCCTGCTGACTGCAGAGGGGATTGGAGTGGATGACTGTGGAGGTCCTTTCCAACCCAGCCCATTCTGTGATTTGGTAACTTTCTCTGAAAGAGCTGTGAGTTGTTGCTGAGCGTTTCTAATAGTGAAATTTGACAGAAGCCTTCATTTTTCTGAATGAAAAAAAAAAGCTTTGTACTGACAGGTTCAGTAGTTGTTTTTGTAATTCAAGACTCAATATCAAGGAATTGTTAAATATTCAGTCTTCAGATCCCACATCTCTCAAATTCTTACAATTTACAGAGATTATTGTGTCAGAACTACAGCAGTGAATAATATATATCCTGTGTGTAGGTAGGCTTGAACAGATGGCAAAAGAAGAATAAATTTTCTTTCCAGTAAGAGCTACCTTCAGATTAAAATGTTTCTACCTATGAAAGGATTTATGAATTGAGCAAACTAAGAGATGCATTAAAATTTATGATAGTTGCCATTTAAAAGAATAAATTGAGGCTTATTAGAGTTGCATTGTTCATTTGAGAGTGGCAGTGGACTGTGCCCATCAATGTAGCTGGAGTGAAGCCTGGTGATGCAGGGTGGGTGGTAATGGCCACCAGGAAGCCCTGCATCTGCCTTGGCATCAGTGTGCCACAGGTGCAGGTGTTGCCAGTCATGCTTCATTCCAGGCTGAAGGAAGGATTTTAGTTGTGAGTGTTGGAGCTGAAGGCAAATCAAGCACGGAGGTACGTTGTTACTGGGTGGGCGACAAATCATCTCTCACAGTGCTAGACTCATAGTATTTTCTCACTGGGCAAAATTAAATTTGTATGACTGTTAGAAATTAGTCTGTTCAGTTGAGGAATCAGAAGAGTAGGAGTTTCAGATTTGTCTGGTTGTATTCTTTGGCTTCCACATGCTGACAAACAGGACATGACCCTTCCAGCTTTATACTAACTGCGGTACCTGAGCATTGTCTTTGAGAACTGCTCTATTTATCTAGGGAGGCAGGCAGAAGAAATGCCTGTTGGTAGGCAGCCAAACCACATTTCTACCAGCAGTGCATCGTCTCTGCTCCCAGTCTACCTTCATCCTCTGTAGGGAGAACCTAACAGTTTTCATTGACACCCTCATTACATTTCTTGTTGCATCCCTTGGCTTTCTGTGCCTCGTGAGCCAAAAGCCAGACCTGGGCTTGAAGAGTCCCAGCGGAGGTCAGGCACCAGTGAGATGGTTAGGAGCTGTCTGCACTCTGCAGTGCAGTATCTTGGGTACTTGTGAACTCTTCAGGTAGTCCCACAAGTGCATAACCAGTGGGAACAGCTTATGGGAAACCTGTGTACCCAGTCTTGTGTTGGGAGAAGGAGCTGATGTAAAAATCTTAATTTTCAGGAACTTCTGCTGTAAACTTGTTTCTTCTCATCCTCTTTATTGTACAGATTGTGAAGATGTTGGTGAGGAGTAGTGTTTTTAAAACAGAAGTGGCTGTTTCTTGAGGTTTATTTTTCCTGCTTCCAGAGCCCATGTTTTAAACAAAAAAAAAAAAGATATGGTTTGTACTAAAGAACTTTCAGAATGAGCAGAAGTTCAGTCTTGTGGCTGGCTCTTCCCTTACACACAGCAATGCACAATATTACAGTGTCAGCTCCATGCCTACAGACAGCTGTGTCCCCAGACTGCAGCATAATGCTGTTTGTTTCTTTTGTAAAGAATTCCAAATAACTGGCATCTTCATTTGGATTAGTTAACTGAAACCAAACACCACAAGGCCTTGTTAAGGCAGACCACAGGAGCCTTTCCTGCAGCAGATCAGTGGTGCAAAGCCACACAAAGTAGTTTTTTTAACAGAGCAATTGAGTCACTCAGGTGTTCTCTTAGGTGGGTCCACTTAGTGGGCAGATGGTTTCAGGCCATATAAGCATTCACAGCTGACTTGCATTTGGGGATAACAGTGTATTATTGGTGCTCTGACAATGGATGTCTTCCCTTTGAAAACATCAACTCTTGGTGAATATAGATATGCCAGGATGTTTGTTTTAAGTGGTATTATCCAAATTATAAAGACATGGTCTGGGAGCCTTAAATAAAACATATGTTATGCTGAAAAGAGCCCACATTCGCTTTTCTTTGGGGGAAAAAAAAATACTTTCTTATCTTAAGGAAACCGAATTTGCTCATTCATGTGTCCCAAAACTCTTGACCTGAGCTGTGCTGTCCTGAGATTCAGGACAACCTACATGGTTCCTGAAAGAAAACCTTGGAAAAATGTTCAAACAATGAGAGCACATGAATTAAGCTTACAGTGAAGAGTTTAAAGGACACATTTTATGTGTGTAAATGTATTGATTGCTAATATATTAGGTGCCATTAAGACTTCACAAGTCAGTACCATTCATTGAGCAGAACTTGTAATGCTGGTTTTATTTGGAACTTGGATTGAGAAAGGAAGGGTAAATGATGTAGCCATGGTTTTATTTCCCAGACAGATAGACTTGTCTTGTGAGATACTTAGCAACTACCCATCTCATTGATCTCATAGGTGACACACATGCTTCATGAAATTGTTAGCAATTGAGAGGATATGGTATATTCTTGCAGTTCCTTAAACTGAAATCAATGGAATCTTCTGGGTGCTCAGTACTTTTGGAAATCAGGTCACATCTTTAGATTTCTAAATAAGGATTTTCAAAAGGACCTTGGCTCCATGACTCTGTCAGGTCAGAGCCCAAATCTGTTATTCCTTTCTCAGCAGCCTTGAGATTCTTTTTTTTTCTTTGTCTTTCTTTTATTTTTTTCTTTTTTATCATTTACTTCACTCAGTTTCTTGTGAGATCAGCCAGTGGCAGGCAAACCATCACAGGATGGAAGATGTAAGCGTCTGTCCACCCCTTGTACGACAGTGCCTCTCAGTTATTTCCTTGCTCTTTCATTTCACTTTTCATATTTCGCATTTGCCTGTGCACAGCAATCTTACTTGTCACTGCATGTTCATAAAACTCTCAATACACCACTTAGATTGCCCTCTGTCAGGATTTAATTCTCAAATAGTAAAAATAATCATTCTTGAGACTGTTTTTAGGCAGGATGTTGTATAAATGGCTGTCCTGTTAATATAGTGGATGGATTTAGGTTGATTAAAGTCTACTCTGTACTGTACATTGCTGCTACCTCTTTTGAAAGCTCAGGTCATTTTTGCTTTGGCTAAGTGCTTTGAACTCCAGCTGAATGTAGCTGAATAGCATAAATGAACATCTTTTCCTTGCAATCAGGAGGCAAAATTCCACAAGTGATGGTGGACTTTTGAAGATAAACCTGTGCCCCGGAGCCATCAGGGTTGGGAAACGCTGTCTGTGTGTGCGTGTGCAGGTCAGATGTCTGTGCATGCACATCTGGTATTTGCATGCATAAGTTAGGCTTGCCCAATTGCACATGCCTGACTTGCAAAATCTGCCCTGTAGTGATTAGATGATGTCAGATATTTTTCTGCCATGTTATGAAATGCAGGAGAATGAACTCTTCCTTTTTCGAAGACACAAGCACAGACACACATGCTCCAGAGGTTTGTGCCCACCAAGGAGGAGTGCTTTATTTTCTTTGTGTTTGCCATTTGGGGAGGGAAGAGTGTTGAGAGCAGATGTGAGAAATCAGGTAGGTTTTGGCTCCCCTTACCACAGACACAAGAAACAGATGGCTTAGGTTGGTGCATGCCGAACAGGCAGAACAAACACAGTGGTTAGCAAGCTAGAACCTCAGCTGTGCTGGCCAGTGCTTTCTGCTTGCCATCTAACTGTGAGTGCTGCTTATGTCTTCAGAATGTTGCTTCCTTTGTTTTGTGGTACTCTTCAATGCCCCTTTCCCTTTGCTTACCTTTCTTCCTCTGCCCTACACTCTCATTCTGGGTTAGATTTGGACCCCAACGAATTGGAATTTGCCCCCCAGAGTAAATTACCAAACAAACTTAGAAGGAAAAATGAGGTTATATTGACAAATCTGGAGTAAATATATAAAATACGAAAAGCAATAAACATATACAGGATATGTTTACAGATATTTACACTTTAGCAACAATACAAGGACTCTCTTGTACAATAATTCAGCTTTTTCCACCCTGGGCAGTCCAGAGAGACTGCAAGCAGCCTTCTCCCCCTTCCCTTTCCCCTCTCCTGATACCTCACAGCCAGCAGAAGGTCAGAAGGGAGATAAGGAAGCCCTGCAAGCAAGCAGAGTCGTAGAGAGAAAAGGGAAGAAAAGGGCAAAAGCGAATCTGTGCTACCAAGTATAAACTCTCCAGCAAATGAATGGGATGATATAAATTTATCAGTTATTATTGTGTTCCATCCCTAGCTTTATTTACCTTTTACTCAAGTCTCTGGAAAATTCCTGTTCTTGTTTGTAATTAGGAACTAGGCTAAAGTGTTAGCTCTAAACCATCACAAGTCTCCTGCATGATTTTGCTCCTCAACTAAATGGGTGCTTAGTTTTTGGCTGTGTGAATTGTGTGGACAAGTTGAGAAGCAAAAGGAGTGTAGCTCATGTTTGCATTCATGTCTGCTTTTAAGGCAAAAGGAGCAAAAAGCCCCTGAGACATAAAGAGTGTAATAAGCATACCTGCTTGTTATTTGCAACTTAGATGCAGGTGTACCAGAGCACAGTAGATAGGATCATAAATCTTCCTCCTAAAAATCATGTGAACTTTCAAACTAATCAGCCATTGTGGGGGAGAGAAAAGTAAAAGGAGTGAAAACATTCCTAAAGCCAACAGGACCAAAAAAAAAAGAGGCAATTTGAGCTGTGAACCCAAACTCATTGACTGAGTTGTTTTCTAAGTCCGTATCTAAAAATCTAAAGGTATGATAGGATTTTGAGGCAATCCATTAGCTTTGGTGGGAGTTCCTTGGCCCTCAGCACTACTTACTGTAAATCAGTCTGATTGATTGGTGTCCGAACCATGACTGGAAGTTCTTGAGGCACTCATTGATGAAAAACCAGGACTTGGTTCTAACTGGCTACTTCTCTCTTGAAATAATGCTGTCATTGGTAATTTGGTGCAAGGGATTGCCAAGGTGTTCTCCTGAGGTCCCTGTCTTTTTGCAATCTTTAAATATTTGAAAGAGAATGAGAGAGAGCAGGAGAGAGTGGCCTCAGGCCATAGTGCAGCACTTTATGGGATGCATTTGGCCCTTGGGCCATATTCGCTTGTTTGTTTTTACTTAAAAGAAAAGCCCTGGCAAATCTGGCTGTTAATGAGCATCTTAAAACCAAATGAGGAAAAGCTGGCAAGGAGGTGGATGGTAAAGCAGTGAAGGTTTCCAGCACTACTCTCCTCCAGCAGCTCTAGCTTTTCCCGTGGGGCAGGGCTGAGAAGGGTGCAGGAGCTGAGCTGCTCAAGGGTGCAGAGCCACTTGGCTTTGACCCGGACACCACTGCTTGCTCCTCGGAGGGCTGGCTTGCATGTACAGCTTTATCTTCCCGACTGCTAGAGTGGCCCTATGTGCTGTGCACATATGCTGGAGACCTGATTTATAATTAAGAGCAGCTGGCCTTGCTGCTGTCCAAAATAATTTCCCCTAGTGAAAGATCAGTGGAGAAAAATGCAGACAGGTTTTAGCCTTTTGTTGAAAGAAAGAAGAGGAGCCTTCATGCTGCGCACGGCCGGGGGAACTTTATTGCTTGCCTAAAGAACCAAGAGCTGGGGATCTTCCATTTTATGAGTCCCTCCTGTGCAGTACCTGTGGTGAAAAAAGAAGTTAAAGTTGCCTAAAGGCAGCTTACGGGGATTTAATGTGTGCTGGGGACTGCTTCTGCCCTGGTAGTCTTCAGAAACGCAAACAGCAGAAAGATGGTAAAGAAACCCAAATCAAACAAACAAAATGCTCCCCTCCCACCCTCACCTCCATATCCCCAGATGTGCTTGGCACTTCTCTAGAGTGTCTAGGAACTGAGTAATGTGAGGGTTATTTTTATAGGGCTCATGGAAATAGATTTTTACATCGAGTTTGGTATGGCTAACTGGACTCAAATGGAGTACATGCATGATGCTGGTTTTAAAAAGTATAAGGGACATTAATTTCATATTGTGATTCCTTCCCCCCCAGCCATGTATTTTTAGAGTAAGTGAAGCAGCTAGATGAGTCAGATATCTAGAAATGGGTTTTGGGTTGTCTACTTGGAATGGCTCCTGTTGAAACTTTGCATCCCTGAGGGATGGTAGGGGTACAGAGCTCTGCACTGTCAGTGTTCTGCAGCTTTCCTGGTTGGATTTAGACTAACATTTCTTTTCTGCCTCTCTGTCCCTGAAGCAGAACAGGAGACAGGGGAAGAGGATGAGACTGGCACACTCCAGCTCTTCCAGGGGGAAGAGTCCTCCAGGGTAATTAGAGCAGAACAGTAGTGCTGGTGGCTCTTGTACTTCTTTGCACCCTTGTCCATGCCACCATTGTTTGATTGCTGTGATCCTGGAGACTCTGGCTTTTGACCTTCTGTTTCTTTTCTTAGCTAACACAAAACCTGCTGCAGTGTGCCAGCACAGGAGTGGCAGAGGAGCACTCTCACTGCCATGGGGCTGTGTGCTTTCTTGGCTTCAGGGTGGCAGCTGTATGGAGCTTGTGGCCTTAAGGAGCAGCCCCTAAAGGATGAGAGGATGTGAAGGAACATCATAGGAGGGCAAGTACTTGCCAAGCCTTTGACCTCCTGAAGGGAGATAATGATAGTTTTTAAAGGAAACTTTAGGGGCATATTCATAGGGAATAAAGTCAGCATCTATCTTATCAGTGACTCTGTGGAATGTATGTTTCTGAATAAGGAACTACAGGTTTTTGCAGCAAATGGAGGAGGAATTATCTAATTGTCACTCTGTGACTTGGACAGCAGCCTTTCCTCTTCTGAGAGTTTTAGCATAAGTACAACTGCAAGTAAGGTGTGATTGCTAACCTCAGCCAGGCATATCCTGTGCCCCCAAACACTGTGACATCATGAGGGGTAGCAGAGTTCACCAGCTTCTGCTTTTGTCACCTGGACTTCCAAACAGGGGAGTTTCACCCACACTATAACTGGGTGCAGCTAAGCACACACTGGAACAAATTGGCTGAACAAGGTAATTACATTTGCATAGCAGCCTCGGTACAACTTTTCAGCCAGAGTGTGTTGGGTGTCTAAGGGAAGGAATTTGACTATTCAACAGTGTTAAACCAGTGTGTATCTATCTCTATAGGATATATATATCTATATATGTATAGATAGATATGTGGCACTTGGTGCCATGGTCTAGTCTCGAGGTCTGTGGTAATGGGTTGGACTTGATGATCTTTGAGGTCTCTTCCAACCTTGGTGATACTGTGATATACACATATATACATCTATGTATCTACACAGATATCTATCTGCCTATTTATAGTTTTATACATATTTTTGTTGTTGTTAGTGTGTGTGCCATTGATGCTATTTATGTGACTCTGGCAGTCACCAGAGCATGGTGGTCAGTGGCTGTGTCTGGTCTGCTGAATGCTAGGTGGAGGTTGAAAGCTTGGACTACAGCGCAACTCAAGCCAAGCAATAAGGTTATGCATTTAGTGTAAGGTGATTTATGCAGCCCTCCACAGTGGATATTAAGTTGGCTAAAAATGGATACTGTCCTTTCCCTGGGCATTCAGCTCTGCCATATAAATATGCTATTCAGGTCTACTAAGTTTTTATAAAATGCTGTTTCTGCCAGAATAGCTAACAGGGCTTATCCAGCAGTGACACTTCAATAGCAAAATGTTTTGTGAATGATTTTAGTGTATTTGTTTTTCTCTCCTGCTGTGATCCTAAATATTTTTACAAAACTATGCTTGAGAGATACATTCACTTGGAAGGACCTAGAAAAGGCAAATTAAGAGGTAAATATGATACTTGCTGACGTAGTCTGTTTTCATTAACTTGAAAATTATGATGCATGTTGTGACTGTGTTTATGTTGGACTCGCATGTTCACAAACACTGCTTGCATAAAGCTCAGTTCTTCCATCCAGTTAAAAAAAAAAAAGGAATTGTTAAAGGTGGCTGATAAGGAGGCAGCAGCCTGTCCGCTGGTTATGTGCTGCTGTGCTGTGGAGCTAATAGCATTAATAGAAGGAACATTTGCAGCTTGCAGATCTGGTGTAAAATACAAGATTCGTCAATAATTGAATTCTGAAACAAATAGTCCAATTACTAAGGCAATGTAGCTTTTGTTCCTGTGATGAGCAGGCAACAGCTCCTGCCTGTACCTGTCCCTACCGATTATTGTTATGCCTACTTAAAGTTCCTCTTTCTTTTTGCCGTTTTCATAACAACTGCATTATGATGTGACACATCTTTTCCAGATATTTTGCTTGAATAACTAAGTAGGATATTAAATTCAACTAGGGTATTAGATTATAAATTAGTTCAGTAACAGGCGTCATAATGTTATTTAGATTTTCAGTTTACACAGACCTTGTAGCAACTCCCAAGAGCTATGCTACAGAATTAGGGGAAGATGTGAGTTGATGTAAGAAAATTGGTTTTGGTAATATGCTGATGTCAGTAGAGTTTTGCTGTGTGGAAAGATATTTAAATTAACATTTTTCCTTACTCCATTGTACAAACTAAAGGTTGGTAATGATTTCAAATTACTGATGTGTTGGTGTTTGGACTATGCAAACATGGCCATAAATGTCTTTTCTCTGGTAAGGCAGTATTTATATCATGAGTTTGTGTATGGGTCTTTTGGAGGGTTTGTTTTTTTTTTTTTTTTTTCCCAAACAGACTAACATATTCCAATATTCCCTGTAATATAAGCATTTCATTTCAGGAGAATGGGAAAAANCCCTGGGAATGTTAGAGCCCAACACAGCTCCTCCCCATGAGCAGGGTGCAGACCACCTCTGGGGACACTAACACACATCCCAGCACCTCTGCACAGTTGTAGAGTCACCCCTCTACCCCCCCCCCCCCCCAAGAATTCACCCAGACTAGACTCAGTCAGCTGGAAATTAAAGAATGAATCTTTATATTTACAGCCTAGCACAATCTGCAAGCATATATAAATAAAAAATATATGTATCACAGATATTTACAGCTATATACAGTAATATACAAGTTAAAAGTAATATAGAAAAAACAAACCCCTCCCAGCAGCCAGACTGCCCAAGAGGGGCTTCTAACCACTCTTCCACCTTCTTTCCACCCCCTCCCTTATCTCAGAATCTCTCTTATGTGCAAAGTGATCTGGAAAAGGTTGGCAAGAGGTGTTAGAAGCAGGATGATTAGTTGGAAAATGTGCAGGGTCAAGCAGAAGAGTTAATACGGCAGAAGCCAGGCAGAGACTCTCTCATCTATGTGTCTTTGCTTTTATATGCCTAAGCAAAACCTATGAGTTNTATGCAAACATGGCCATAAATGTCTTTTCTCTGGTAAGGCAGTATTTATATCATGAGTTTGTGTATGGGTCTTTTGGAGGGTTTGTTTTTTTTTTTTTTCTTTCCTCAAACAGACTAACATATTCCAATATTCCCTGTAATATAAGCATTTCATTTCAGGAGAATNAAATATTCCAGTTAGCTTCAAACAAGCACACAGGTACAGAGCTCTCTGTGTCAAGGAGGGAAACATGGATTCACAGTGCTGGTCCTGAGTAGTTGTGTCACGATTAGCAAGCACAGTGACACCATGTTGGTGAGAGAGATGTGAAGGTGTGCACATTTATAAGTGCATTTATTAGTCAGATGGATGGTAATGGTAACCTGAAAAGAGAGCTTCTATGTAAAAAGATTAATAGCTGCTTACATAAGTATTCTGTAAATATGGGAATCCATCCCCACTGTGATGTTGCAGATACTCAGCGTAAGAGTAAAGGGAAAAATAACAACGTAAGGAAGTCGATGTCCTCCTGAGCCATTCTCTGAAATGATGGACAACAGTATTGGTAGGAGTCTTAATTAAAATCAAGCCAAACAAAAACTGCCCCAGTTGCTTTTAATAATGAGGAGTACCAGAGTAAAGGAACAGATTATCTTCTTCTCCAGAGAAAATTGGCAGATGGAGAAAATATATGTGCAGATATCAGCAAGATTCCCTCAAACCCTCTCTGCTACCTGTCACTGAGGTGCTGTTTCAGTCTTCCATAAGGCCTGCAGTGAGGCAATTCAGTACCCAGCACTAAAGGTGGTGTTTGTACCCCTTCTCCCCTTCTTTGCCTCCTCCCAGCCCCTGCTGCAGCAGCTCAAAGGGGAGGTCCGTGCAGAGCTGGTCATTATTTAGGAAACCTCTTCCCTTCACCTGTTTGAACAGCAGATAATAATGGACAAGTCCTTGTTTCCTGCAAAGTATTGTGGTCTTCCCCAGCAAGAGGAGATTGTGATGGAGCTGCCTGTGGTTTTGTCCCCAGCTGTAGTCAGTTGCACATATAGCTCCCATAGCCTTGGTAGCTACCAACCCCAGCTTGTTTCATTCCCAGAGGGAGCATGTGATACCAAACAGCTAAACTGGCCTAAATTGGGAGTAATGCTGGTCTGAGATGGCTTAGGGGAGTTTTGAAATAG
This sequence comes from Ramphastos sulfuratus, assembly GCA_013399055.1. NCBI lineage: Eukaryota > Metazoa > Chordata > Aves > Piciformes > Ramphastidae > Ramphastos > Ramphastos sulfuratus. The sequence goes on along the minus strand of WBNM01035980.1, from coordinate 47,085 downwards.
GAATGAGAGCAGGCTCAGGCTTGGCATTTTGCTGTGCAGGTCCTTCTCATTTCATCTGCCCACTGTCCAGAAATAAGCACTTTACATTGTGAGCTCTTAGAGGTATTCCAGGCTGTGAGGGCCTTTTCTGCAGCTTGGACCTTGACTTTTGGGGTTGAACTTCGTTCACCAGGAAGCAATTCCCCTCTTGTTGGACACCCACCATGATTTTATAGATGGATGAAAAATCTTAACCTCCTGCTCCTGTGTGGTACATACTTTTTTTTGCTTTGCTACCTGCTAAAATCCTCTCTTTACACACAGCACAAATAGGAAGGTTAATGGGTGCTGCCAGATATGTGACCTTTAATATCTGGGCCACTTATTTAAATGCCTTAAATCTGAATTTAGGAGCCAAGAACGAAGGTGGTTGTTTTGTTAAAAAAGTCAGAGATGTATCTTAATGCTGCCCATCAGTTGCTAATGCAGGCATGCTCCAGTCTAGTGTTTCTGTGCAAGTTCATGAGCCTGGGCATGCTTTTATATGCAAAACATGTCTGGAGCCCATATTGGTTGTCGCGTGGTGGACACACGATACACATCCACTATTTGGAATGGGATTTTTCATCTAAATGTAGCTGATGCTTAGAGTCTGAATGTCTCGTTACTGTGAAACATTTTGCTGCTTTTGAAACAACTTGAACAAAGAGAGCTCTTCATTCTGCACTTTGATGTGTGTCTTTATTGAAAAAGCTCCTCTCCATTGCCGAGGCACCGAAGCATTTGCATTAAGTGATACAGGAGATGCCATAGCAATTTCATGAGAATTACCCTTTGCAATGAATGTTAGATTAAACATCTAAGTAAAATCCCTTGCAAGTGGCCAGGAGATAAATTAGAGCAGAGCTGTACCTAGGTACAATTAAATTATGTACCTTCTTTTAAAGATTGTTTTTAATTGATTTGGTGCATACTCTTTAGTTAGTTAATAATGGGTGTTGTACCTGTGGCTATGTGATCACTCATGTGAGTTAGATTTACAACACTAAGAAACTCCCTTTATCAAAGAAAACAATTTCATAAAGGGGCTGTCCCCTTTCACTGCTCTGTTGCTGATAATGTGTCTGGACTGTTTTCTGATTAGTGCTCCAGTCTTGCACTAATATTGAAGCTGTTCTTTAGCAGATAAATGTAGGGTTATCACATCCTTTTAGCAACCTAATTTGTTCTTTGCTTGCACACTACAGCAACTTTCATATCTCAAACCCCTCCTCTCCATTAGGGCTCCTATAGCACTGCAAAAGCAAGACTAGGAGGAGATGAAGAGAAGAGGACAAAGATCTTTTTACTGAGTAAGGCCAAAAAAACTCCCTCAGACCAATGAGGTGTTAGGGAGTAGGCATTTCTTTAATTCACTGCTGGACACACAGGGGATCACTCCACCTAAATGTCCCAAAGCCATGATAAAACATGATAAAGCCATCATAAAACATGATATCCCACATACACCTCTGAGCAAATCCAAATGGGATGGGGTGGGGGCCTCTCTGCAAGCAGATGTGTCAGCATATTAGTTGCTTTCTCCTTTTTATGTGAGCCATAAATCTAAAGACCTTTGAATAGCCTCTTTTGCTAATTTGGAGGCAGCCTATTTTATTTTATTTTCTAGCCAATTGAAATTTCATATAAAAGTGAGATTTGCTATTTTAGTTAGACTCTCCAATTCGTGGACTTTATCAGGCTTTTATTTCATATCCTCCCTGAGGAGATATAATTTTAGCACTCCTGAGCTCTCACTACTGCCTTATGTCAGAAACAAATTCCAGCAGAGTTTGTACATGTCCTCAGTCTGGACTGTAAATCATCATTACAGTTTTAATGGTATTATATATTCATATAAATTAATTTAAAAAAAATTAAAGTTCTTCTAAACACTGGACTGACACCACCTTCAGTTTCTTCCCTGAGTGAAGACCTTTGTCTAATAACCTGCAAAACAAATGTCAAAACTTACACCCCGTGCCACTCAATCCTCAAATTGTGCCCAGCAAAACTACAACAAATAAATCACAAAAGACTGTAAGCATCACGTAGGAGGCAGAGACAATCAGAGTGTCAATACCCATCAGTATTCAATATTAGCCTCATCAGTTGAAGGTTGTGCTAAGTGTGAATTTCTGACTTTAGCCCAACTTCTATATATTCCCTTCCAGTTCTTGCTTGTTATGGTTTGTACCAAACCTACATTTAAGTTGAAATCTACGAGAAGGATTTTTCCAACTCCGAAGTTAGACACTTGTGTTTGGAAATGGTGTGATGGTAGCAAAGAGAAAGAGGTCTGGAGATGGCGCGATGGTAGCAAAGGGAAAGAGGTCTGGAGGGGGCGCGATGGTAGCAAAGGGAAAGAGGTCTGGAGGTGGCGCGATGGTAGCAAAGGGAAAGAGGTCTGGAGGTGGCGCGATGGTAGCAAAGGGAAAGAGGTCTGGAGGTGGCGCGATGGTAGCAAAGGGAAAGAGGTCTGGAGGTGGCGCGATGGTAGCAAAGGGAAAGAGGTCTGGAGGTGGCGCGATGGTAGCAAAGGGAAAGAGGTCTGGAGGTGGCGCGATGGTAGCAAAGGGAAAGAGGTCTGGAGGTGGCGCGATGGTAGCAAAGGGAAAGAGGTCTGGAGGTGGCGCGATGGTAGCAAAGGGAAAGAGGTCTGGAGGTGGCGCGATGGTAGCAAAGGGAAAGAGGTCTGGAGGTGGCGCGATGGTAGCAAAGGGAAAGAGGTCTGGAGGTGGCGCGATGGTAGCAAAGGGAAAGAGGTCTGGAGGTGGCGCGATGGTAGCAAAGGGAAAGTGGTCTTTCCATAGTGAGGGGGACACATACTAGAGAAAAAAGTGCAGAGCCTGGGAAGAGAGGCTGGGTCTGAGGTGGACACCCATCATTACTCACCCAAGTCCTGCCACAGGAAGATAAGGCAGGCTCACAACAAGCCAGCTGCAGCCTGAGGTGGACATTTAGGAACCCCTTCCAACTAGCTTTGCTCCACAGAAGTCCTGAGAGGTCACAGTGGTGAGAAGGTGTCTTTGAGGTTGCTGTGGTTACTGATGGTGATGACTAATTCTGGTTATAAGCTTAGGAGCTCTAAGAGTAATGGCTCATTCTGCAGATTGGGCAAGGAGAGGATTCCTCTTTGCTTGGGGACATAAATCTTAAATGTTTTCTCTTCCTGGCCCTGCTTGGATAGCACTGTGTATGAGCATTGCCTCAAACCCCTATTTAGGCTCAATAAGGACTCTTCCTTTGTCCTTGTTTCCTCTTGGATTGTGGAAAAAAAAGCCTTCGAGTTACAATTTAAGAAACTTTTTGGGTAGTGATCTCAACCTCTAGAAGTACAATCTAAGTGGGGAAAAAAAAATTAGAAATCCACCTAACAGATAACTAATGTTTGCATAGTTCTAATTACCACACATTGTAATTATTCTTAATTCAATTCATTATACAAATCACTATTTTATATATGGCATGTTGTTAATGTTTACTGCCATAATTACTAATTTGCAATATAAGGCAGCAATTTTATAGTTATTCAGTTATGTATAATTATTATGTCAAATAGGAGATGGCAATTAACACTGAGATGTATTAAAAATGATTGTACTAAGATCAGTCTAGGAATGGCTGACATGTACTTGTCATATAGTGGATGATGGACTGCATTTTCCCACTCTTTTCCCACCAGCCATGAATTTAGACAATGTGTTTATTTGAGATCCCAAAGGATTTAATTCTGCAGTAATTCCTATTTTTCCATCATGTCAGGCAGCAAGTTAGATATAGAATTAAATGACCAAAATCCAAGGAGTCTTCTGTGGCTAAGTCTCATGTTTCAGAGTTGAGGAGCCTTGTCCTACATAAGCATTTGAGAAAGTCTTTGCTTCAGTGGCTATGTAAAAAGGAGATGCTGCTGCTTGTAGCTCCAAGTCTTAAAAGAGATGTTCAAAGGGAATTTTGAGCTGTAATGCTGGCAATGCCTTGGCAGCAAGGTGCCAAATGAGCTGTGAGCCTGCAGCTGGGGAGCTGGCCTTGTGTGATGGCAGAAAGAGTCAGGGTGAGGAGGAGGGTATTGGAGCTGCTCATGGTGACCCACAACATGACTCATACTTTCCTCTGAGATGACCCAAAGCACAAAATACTGTGCATTGCTTCTTCCAAGTTGTGATGGTACTGTTATGTGAAAGCTTGAACACAAAGTGGGAAGCTGAGGTCTGGGTATTGTTCTGGAAGGAGGGAATTGCAGTGGTATCACCTATGCCATGGGAGTAAACCCTAGTGCAAGCTCTAGTTAGAAGTTAAACTGGCAGAGGAGAGATTTAAACTGGATGTTAGGAAAAAGTTCTTTACAGTGAGGGTGGTGAGACACTGGCACAGGTTGCCCAGGGAGGTTGTGGCTGCTCCCTTCCTGGAGGTGTTCAAGGCCAGGCTGGATGAGACCTTGAGTGACCTGTACTAGTGGGAGGTCTCCCTGCCTATGGCAAGGAGTTGGAACTAAATGAGCTTTGAAGTCCCTTCCAACTAAACCATTCTATGATTCTAAGTTACCTCAGCTTCCTTTGCTGGAGGTGGGCTGCTGTGCTGTCAAGTGTGAGAATTTGGAGCCAGAGGAAGAAGGCATCTGAGAAATTCTGGCACTTCTAGGATGGGAGAGGCTTGACCTGGGGTGAGTTTGGGAGCTCCTTGTTCCACAGAGGCACCCACTGCAGTGCAAAAGATGGAACAAAGCTGCTATTATATATATACACAACAACCTCAAATTATCTAGGGAATCCTAAAAGAGGGGAAAAATGCAGAATCATAGAGAATCTGAATTAGGGCTGTTGCTTAAACAAACCCTTCTTGGTTGCAAAATAAGGTTTTTGTGACAATTTCTTTTTTTTTTTTTTTTTTTTTTTTTGCATGTGTGTGTGGGATTTAAAATCTGGGCAGCTCTAAGCCCTGCTAAACAAAACTCATGGCTGTACATCTTAATAAAGCAAAGAGGAGCACAGAGCGTGTCAAACAAATTCACCTCCTTCCTTGGTTTGAGTGGAAGGCTGCTGCGTGCCGGCACGTGGCAGGGGGAGATCCAAACAGGGCCCTTGGTGTGTGAACAGAGCATATTGACTTTTATCAGTCCTTTTGCCTGGGTTAAAATTGATCCCCTTAGAAAAGTTAAATATCACCTGTGTTTGTAGATTGCTAGACAGCTATTAAGATAATGCTTTTATAAATACAGATGGTGCCCTTATCAAAATTACATGGCAGTAAATAGATGCCAGTAGAAATAATATGACACTTTGATTAGCTAATAAAATGAAGCACAAATAGAATGGGGATGCTAAGTTGCTCTGACAGTTTTCATACCATCTTATTTATTGCTTATTTAGCCTTGATAAATTTCTATTACAGTTTTTGCTTCTTAAACAAATCCTTTGAACTTCTAATTTTTAAAGAGTAATCTGTGTTTTTATTGACTCGGGTGGAAAAATCCTCATTGTCAATAAGCTCTTTATCATGATAGTAAATGTTACTGTTCTTTTTAAAGTAAGCTGCATCCTGTAAGGCATGGAGATAAAAATGGCAATGGGTGCCAATGAATATGGTACATGGAAGTCATTGATTAGAGCAAATTGCTGAAAGTTTGGCAAGCAATATTGGTTCACTGATGTCATGGGAGGTAACAGTGAAAGTCTTGTATCAGTCACAGAATCAAAGAATGGTGATTATATTAAAAGATCTGGATGTGTTGGAATGTGTCCAGGGAAGGGCCATGAGTATGAGCAGAGGGCTGGAGCTCCTCTCCTATGAGGACAGGCTGAGACAGTTGGGGCTGTTCAGTCTGAAGAAGAGAAGGCTCTGAGGAAACCTTATTGTAGCCTTCCAGTATCTGAAGGGGGATACAAAAAAGCTGGGGAGGGACTTTTTAGGATATCAGGTAGGGATAGGGCTGGGGGGAGTGGGGCAAAGTTAGAAGTGGGTAGATTCAGACTGGATGTTAGGAAGAAGTTCTTCAGGATGAGGGTGGTGAGAGCCTGGAAGGGGTGGCCCAGGGAGATGGTGGAAGCCTGATCCCTGGATGTGTTTAAGGCCAGGCTGAATGAGGCTGTGGCCAGCCTGATCTAGTGTGAGGTGTCCCTGCCCATGGCAGGGGGGTTGGAGCTAGGTGATCCTTGAGATCCCTTCCAGCCCTGACAATTCCATGATTCTACTGTCAGGGGTTGGGAGGGAGCTGCAGAGATCATTGAGTCCAGCCCCCTTGCCAAAGCAGGATCACCCAGGGCAGGCTGCATGGGAATGTGTCTGGGCAGGTTTTGAAAGTCTCCACAGGAGGTGACTCCACAACCTGTCTGGGCAGCCTATTCTAATGTTCCATCACCCTCACCATGAAGTGTCTCCTCAGATTGAGGTGGAACTTCTGTGTTCTAGCTGTTGTTCCTTGTCCTACCACTGAGCACCATGGGAAAGGGGCTGGAACCTTCATCTTGATACTGATCCCTCAGATATTTCTAGATGTTGATAAGATATGGCAACATATTTACCCTTGGTTAGTCCTGTAGATCTAGCCCAAGTGTTACAAAGGGCCCATTATCAGAGAGCAGGTGGGACACGTGCCTGGCTGCCAAATGGAAACATCCTTCTAGGTGCCTTGGCCCTGGCTGTGTGGGCTTAATGGCATCATTTTGCTGTTCATACTTTCACCTTTTGTTATAAAAACTTAAAAACCTCTTTTCTGAATAAATAAATTTAAGAAATCCCAAACCATAACAAAACCCCCCTTCAGATTTCACATCTTTATGGCTGTATTGTCAACTTGATGCATGAGGTTTTAGCTGTGCAAATCCCTTTAATGCAAGTGGGAGTTGTACAGCTAAAGATTTACACACTGACTTTAGAATAATATTCCTTCATCTCTTATTTCTTTTTAGTTGGTTTTTTTCCCCTTTTCCCCTATTGATTCTCTCCCCAGATTTTCACTTCTACTCCTTAATGAAAAGCAGAGGCCAGCTCAGTCATTCCCTTTGTAGAGAGGGGCAGGCATGATGATCCCTTCCTATTCACCTAGCTGGCATAAGTCCAAGGGAGTGATGATGTGATGATGGTGCTAATACCTGATTAAGGTGATAGTGAAAATCCATCAGCCATTCCCACCTTCCCCCCAAAAAAGTCTGGAACAGCCCATGCTGCAGAACCTGCTCCCAGGAAAAAAAACACAACTCTTTTTATTTAAAAAACATTTCTTTTTCAGGATGACTGTGTCAGCCTTTCTGGTTAAAATTTCCTTCAGTGCTTATAAGTAATGTGGTTGACACAAACAGATGTACATAAATCTAACATTTCAAGGAAGATCATGCCATATCCTATCTATATGACAGGGCAGAATTTGAACAGTCTTGTGCTAGCCTGTGGGCACAATGCAAATTCCCTGGGCTGGAGAGACTTGCCTTTGCTCCAGAATTTCAATTGGCTGTCACCTCCTTCTTAAAAAATGGGCTCCCTCTCCATGGCTGGGTTATGGAGGTTTCCTTGCTTGCTTTGGGAGGGGATGATTGATCTAAACACTGAATCCTTTGAGACTGGGTACAATAAAACCCCCTTTTCCCCAAGTTATAGCAGGAAGTGCACTCTCTCCATCTTCTTTTGTCCAGAGAATCTGCATTGCTTCCCGGTATACAGCTTGGGAACAGTTTATTGTCTGTGTGGCAGGATATGCAGTTAGCTGTTTTCTAATCCCAGGGAAAAGGCAGGAATTGTCCCCCTTCTGGGTGGGCTGATAATCCTACACAACCCCAGCCCTTGTCAAAGTGAGAGCGCAGCCCAGGTGGAGTTCAGAACAGCGTAAGGAAGGCATTTTGCCAAAATGTTTGTCTATAGAATGGCAGATATTAAAGCCCTTCTAGCTCTGATTGGATTACCATGGGCCAGAAGCACTTTAATCTCTACCACTGTGGCTTTGGGGGAAGCCAGCGATTGAGACGTGTGGTGGGACCGTGCTGAAGAAACAGATGACTGCACTTAGCTCTTTAATCTTCTAGTCCTGTGGCTGTAGGAGAAAAATATTTAACTGTTGCAGCAGAGAGAGAAATAGGTAGTGAGTAGTTATTTTACCTTTTACCGTGCAAAGAAAATACAAATGGCATTTTTCCCCTCCAGAGCTGTGGAAGCAGCCTGTGCGATAGCCCTGCTAAGAGCAGCCTGAGCCCCTGCTCAGGACACAGTATTGGGTAAGCTAGCAGTTGAGATTAATGTAAGCACATAAAGCCAGTGCTGCAAATCAGAGGTGTCTATAACCTAGTACCATGTCTCAGACCAGCAGCAGATGCCAGTGGAAGGGCATTAAGGCAGCATATATTTAAAGTGACTTTTTTTCCCCCAAGGCTGACAATAGTCAGTATTTTCTGGACACTTCTTGAATAATTTATGTTTAAATGCCATGTTTTGTGCATAAGAGTGGCTGCAAACAGAGCTATTCAAGAATGATTCCAAGTATAGAAATGCCCTTTTGTTGGAGATGGAAGGAACAGAGACTCATGAAATACTAAACCCCAACTTTGGATGATATGCAGGTCAGGAAAATAAATGAGGAACTGAACAGTTTCTCTTGCTCAAGTCTCAGTTAAGAAGGGACACAGATAGTAAAGAAAGCAAGATATAGATGAGGTGATGAAAATTGTCTTGAGAGGTGTGAAATGTCCATTTTTGGGTCTGACCTAGAGCACGCTGCCTTAACCAGTAGGATGCAGGATGCTGTGGGAACTAAAAGGTGCCTTCTTGCTTACATAAGAGTCCCCAGCACAACTTCAGCGTCCTGCATCTAAGTTGTTTCAGTGTTTCTACAAGCAAAATGCTGGGGGATGCTGCAAGACTGACGAAGTCTCCAAAACCTGCCAGTAAGTAAGATTGGGTATTTATTAATCAGTAAATGTTTCCTTGTAAAGAAAGAACCATTCTGGCTGGCAGTTTCTTGAGTTTCAACAAGAGCAGAAGAGGTGGCACAGCTGGAGAGGAAGCAGAGGGATTCACCCATGCCGGGAAATGGGAATCTGTCTGTAAGGCAGAAATGGGCTGTCCTGAGACAGGCAGGGAAGTCATGGTTCTGTTAGCTACACTGCAGTGTAGGTCACCAGAAAAACACAACTCCTCAAACCAAGTCTTAATTCCTACTCTCACTTAGCATTAGGAGTCTGGTCCTTCAGTGCCCTGGCTGCATGTTCAGCCTTTGTCACAGTATGGACAACTTCAGTTGTAAGCGTGTCTAATGCCATGTAGATGCCTTTAATTTTTTAAATAATCCTTCAGACTAGGAGGGTAAAGCTGTGTAATCCTTATGTTTTATATGCTATTGTGCCAGCCTTTCATGGTGAGAAGCTAAATATTTTTGTCATTTTAGTTAGTTTATATATGCTGTTCTTGCTTTGCTGGCAACGTGAAATGTCTGGTGTGTTCCACCCCTGATGTCTGCATTTGGATGCAGGATGAAGTGAAATGAACCCTATAAGCCAAACACTGAGATCCTTTCCGTGCTTTTATTAGCTTTCACTTGGCAAATTCTAGTGGCTTTTGTTTAGAGAACATAACATTGTAAAACTGGTGGATGTTTATGGAAGGCACAGCATAACTTAATAAATACAGCATACATGTTACGGGAGTGGATGCTCTTTCACTAAGTACAGAAGCTGCATATGGTGCTGATAGCAAATGCCATATGTTTGCAGAAGAGGCTACATTTGTACAGTGCCTTTTTCTGAGACCTACTAATCTGTGAAAAATAACAGTTCTGTTTAATACTGCTGTTTGTAGCCTCTTGGTTTTGTCTTTTAAGATCTGTGAAATGTATTCGGTTGGAATGGACCTGGATGCGTAGGTCTGCATGCCTCTGCAAGGTCACTTAATCCTCACACTGTCCACCTGGAAGACCTGAAATGCCCCTTACTCTAATCATGGTGCTATAAAATTAGCCTGTCTTTTATATTACTGTTCCTGGCATTCCAAATCCTGAGTGCCTGGCTCCCCAGTGACATAGCTTCCAAAGAAAAGTACTCATCCATCACCAAGTGTCACCTGTGGTGTGTTGGCAGTGATGCTCTCATAGAAGACATGTGCTTGAATCTGAGCTCTCAGACTGGGAAGAGATTTGCACCCAGGTGTCCCACCTTTCTGTTGCCATAACCACTGGTGAATGGTGTAACAGCTGCTGACAGCATCCCTGCTAGATAATCGTATATGGATCTGCCGCTGTTAGAGAACAGAAGTAGGCGCTGAAGCTCAGGAGAGCGTTCTGGGCTGTGGACTGAGCCCAGAGCAACCACCTGATGCCCTGTCTCAGGGAATTTTGGAAGGGGGCAAGACTTTGAATATGCTCAGCAGTAAGCTTTCCTCTTTGGCTGTGTGACTCAGTATGAGTCTTCTGAGGTTTCACACGCTCCAGTGCGCTCCTCAGTTCGGCTTCTGTATGCCCTTGGGACCCATGTGTCTACCTCTGCGTTTCAGATTCCCTTTTGGGACCAGCTTTCTAAAAACGTGTGCCTTGGAATGCCTAACTGGGGGTCTCTAAGCCCTTTATGAGATACAAACTGCATCATATGGCTGCTGCTTCCAGGAATATCCTTTGCTTTTTAATCTAAAGCTACTTGGATTAAGTAGATCTCTGGAGTGTACCACGCAGAAACGCTGACGGTTCATTTAAAAATGATGATTTTTATTTGTTTGTTGAAGAAAAGCATTTGAAAACTTGGTTTGGTTGGGCAGGCTTTTTAGCAACAGGCACTAGAGAGTTAATTCTGAGTCTTGTCAGCTGCTTTGGGTTTCGAACACGTTTCGGATTCAGGAGACAGCCGTATAGAAAAGAACGTTACGTTAATGTGACAGCAATCACAGACACTGCTATTGAAAGCTCACTCTTGCTCTCCCCTCCAAAATTAACATCATAACCTTATGTCAGTGACTCACTATTATCCTAATACCTGTTTTTGGATTCTGTCCAGTCCCATTAGATATCCCCGTGCTGATTGCTCTGTTACTGGTGAATGTTAATTGCCTCCAAATCTCGGCGGAGTTCAAAAGCTGGGGGAAAAAGTAGAGGCTGGTAAAGCTGCTGGTTTTATTAACAGGCAAGTAAATAATAAATCTGTTCAGAGGTTTGAGTGAAGTGGCTGAGGCACAAGATACAAACAGCTGATCTCACATCTTTCTTTGCATGTCTATCACATGTTAGTAATGAGATGGCAGAGTAAGCCATGCTGACTTTGAGCATCTAAATGGTATCAGTAGTGCCTGTCCACAGTCAATGCACTTCAAGAGGTAGTCAGGCTCCATATCCTTCCCATTGGGATTCTTGTCTGCTTGACATAAATTATGCCCCTTATTACCATTTAAGATGCCTTTTAGAGTTAGTGGGACCATTTAATTGAAATGATGATGTCAAAATATGGTTATAACCAGGCTTGTCACATGTAATTTAGTATTTTTTCTTCTTCCTGGTAATGCTTATTTATGATTTTTATGTAGAGAAACTGCCCTTTTGCTTTGCTTTAAAGGAATACTGAGGTCTTTTTTTTTTTTTACCTGCTTTTTTTTCCCCCCTGTTTGTTTTAATCACAGAGTTTTAAACAAAACCCTGCTTGCTTCCCTGTTTTCCACACCAGACCTCTCTAGATGGAAAATCCCCAGTGAAATCACATTATGAGTTTGCTTCTCGTAGTATATTTTCTGGTTTAGGTACCTCTTTTAGGAGTTTTTAGTTTGGAAAAACGTTGGTAGCACTTACAGAGCTGAAATAAGTGATGTGAAGAATATACTGTAATCACATCCTGCAGAATAATTACATATTTTATATCAGTGGTTTTCAGTTGGTAGATAATATTTAATCTCCTAGTAGAGATCTGTAATGATTCATTTTAGACACTGACCCTCTAACTTCATTTCAGGAATAAAATATTTCCTAATCCAGTAATGTCTGTCTATACCATCATGTCATGTAGATAAAGAAAAGCAACTCCAGGCACCCACTGCTAGATTGCTTAACAAAAATAAATGTCAGCAGGTGAATTGCTTGCTGAATGCTAGGCTGAAGGCAGACGTGAGCTGAACGTGTGTTTTGGCTGTATAAAATCTGGTTTAGAGCACGTGAAGTTGCTTTTTTTTTTTTGGTTATTTTAAATGATTGTTAGATTGATGTAACCAAAAGTGTGTTCAATCTTAACTTGAATTGCATTGATCTGATAGGCAGAGTGTGTCCAGATTAACATGGGGTTATTAAGCAGTCTACAAGTGATTCAGTGACGGTGCTGGTGGTGAAAATGTCAGCAGAAGCCAAGAATTGTATTGAGAGATTTACTCCAGAGGAAGCAAAGCAGAAGGAAGGACAAGGAAGATAAGCAGAACAATTAATAGCATTTTTTGGAAATGAGTTTGCTAGGCAAGTACCTGTGCTAGTGGGAGGTGTCCCTGCCTATGGCAGGGGATTGGAACTAGATGATCTTTGAGGTCTCTTCCAACCTTACCATTCTATGATTCTATAAGTAGTGTTTAATATTAAAATACTTGTGAGAGCATTTGAACCTTGTACATATTTTCACCAGATGTAGAAGAACACATAGAAAAAACATGTGCCTGTGTTTGGGAGGTCTCTAAAGCAGAGATGGTAGATGATCAAAATAAGCTTCTTTAGCCACACTGGAGCACATAAGCAGCTGCCAGGATTTCACAGCTTCTGAGCATCAAGAGTGTCCTATTCATTTCCATGCTGAAAATGTTGGTCATGATCTTCTCCAGTTGGGCAGTGTCTCTTACTGTGAAGAAAGACTTCTCTTGCCTTTTCCACTGCATTCCTCTACTTCTGTTCACCTTCATGAAGAATTTCAGCAGTAAGGAGGACTCTGCATGGTTATACTTTATAAGCAATTTTGCATTTCATTTTTCACTTTTAGAGTCCCTGCTAACACCACAGGCTGTATGCCAAGGCACGAAGAAAGAGAATGAATAAAAGATTATTTACTGTTTACTTAGTTTTACCAATTTAGTATTTTGCTTTGTATATGTATAGATATATTCATGTTTATTATTCAATCATATTTCTGTAGTTGTCCTGTAGATCTGAAGCAGGTGCTTGTCCCTGAGTCAGAGGAATTTTATTTCTGTCAGTAGCATAGAATGGGGCTGCATATGTTTATTGTAGGTTTTGCAGCACAGTTTTTTAGTTCCCATTTTCCCTTCTGGATTCAGACAGCTCTAATGTCTTTGTGTTTCCTTGCACCCTGATACTGAAACGTTTCTGACTGAAATGAGTTTCCCTTTTCTGCCATGGCTCTGCTGGCTGAAGGAGCAAGTGGTCCATCTCTGTGTTTGCAGCAGGTAAGGTCCCAAGGAGTTTCTGCCCCTCCCCAAGGAGTTTCTGCCCCTCTCTGCCTTCATTCCCTTGTCATCTCTGCTGGTAGGTGTTGGTGAAAGCCTGGCCCAGGCTGAATGAGAGGACAGCAAGGCTGGTGAAGGGCCTGGAGCACAGTCTGAGGGAGCTAGGGGGTGTTCAGTATGGCTAAGAGGAGGCTGAGGGGAGACTTCATCACTCTCTACAGCTCCCTGAAGGGAGGTTGGAGCGAGGAGGGGGCAGCATCTTTTCCGTGGTGGCAAGCAATGAGACTAGAGGAAGAGTTTACAAGCTGTGCCAGGAGACACCCTTCACTGAAAGGGTTCTCAGACATTGGAGTGGCTTGCACAGGGCAGTGGTGGAGTCCCCATCCATATGGATGTTTAAGCAGCATGCGGACCTCGAGCTTAGTTCTGAGCTGACCTCGGACAGTTCAGTCTTGACCCTTCAGTGCTCAGTTGAAGGTTGGAATGGATGAGCTTGGAGGTGTTTTCCAACGGGCTGTTTTCTGTGATTCTGTGAAGTGTGTGCTCCTTGACTACCATTAGGCTATGGAGGTATGTGGTAGCAGCTTGTTCAGTAGGAGTTGGATGCTTAGAGATGTTGTACTTTGTCGAGTGCAGGCACTCTGCAGCGCTGTGAGCATTCGACTCGGCTCTCAAAGTGAAACAAAACCCCAGGCGCGCTAGTTCAGCCTGGGTCAAATTCATCTTAGATGTAAACATCATTTGCATAAAATTATAAGAGTTTATGCTGGGGATTAATTTGGCCCAGTGACTCTGCTAAAATGAAATTCTTTGTGTGCTTGTGGATTATGGTGTCAAGAGAGGGGATCACTGTTGCTGCAGAGAGTCTATGAGAAGCAGGCCAAAAATAGAATAATTTCCATTGCTCAGAAAAAAATCCTGTGGAATCATAAAAAGTAATCAGCTGTTGGAAAGAATGAATTTTGGACTCCTAATTTGCAGAAATCCCAGCAGTTGCTACTGTGCCCAACCACTCACTAATACAATAAAATATAATTACATAATTAAATACAATATAGGATTTCCATAATGGGGAACTTTATTTCCTTGTCACAACGTGCAAGTTGCTGTGGCTGAAGATCATAGTTCAGCACTGTAACTATTATTAGATACTAATGGATCACGTATTAGGCAGGATTCTCCCACAGGGGCACTTCCCAATTTGGGTGAAAATTGTTTGCCATAGGTAAACTTTATAGGAGTTGCCTAAGAGGCATCTTTTGGATGGAGAGTATCTCTTGAACCATGTGCTTTGATAATTGTCTCTCATTTCTTGAGAAGGATGCAGTCTAGCTGTGGCAAAGCCCAGGACTTGCTGGAAGCTTAAATTCAAGCAAATGAGTGACTTGCTGGGGTAGACATTTTCTTAGAACCTGATTCCTCATTGCTGATGCCAGTGGAAACTTGAATAATGAGAACTGCAGAAACAGACACTTCAACTTAGCCACAGTACAGCCTCTGTCCATTGTGACGCAGAAGCATTAATCCTGGTTTTATTGATGTGTTTCCAGTTTGACAGTCATTTCTGTGACATTCTGCAGTACAGGAGACTGATTTGTAGCTTGCAGAAACAGGAGAAAAGCATTTGGATCCGGTGCTGAGCAATGTTAGCAGGAAGGGTAATCGTGGAGGTGCAGTCCTTGAAGCTTCTAGAACTATAATGGGTGAAGCATTTTTGGTGTTTATGTATTTGAGGTCAGACAGGAGGAGTTACCTCTTTAGGATGTTGTAGTTTTCAGTACAAGATGTATACTTAAGGGAAAAGAAAGAGACTGGGAATTAGATTTGGGAATGAAAGAAATGAAGCTGTGTGAGCTGTAATAATGTCCAAATAATCAGGTGCTTATCATGGTGAAAGGCTGGGTCTTTTGTGTTCAACCAGGTTGACATCAAGGCACATGAGAAGTGCTAAGTCAGGCTAGAAGAGTGGTTTTGGTTATCTGCAGGGCAGCCATTGGTGACAAGTAATGCTTGCTTCTGATTTTCTTCTCAGTTTCTCTTCCAATCCCTTTGCGGCATCCAGGCTTCTGCCCTTGCCCTCTTTCCACTCTGCTCAACTTGTCTTCATTTATTGCAGTTCATCAGTGGCCTGGTCTTCATCTCATTAAATCAATGGCAAAGCTATTACTGACCTTAGTGATGCAGGAAAAATCCCAGGCCTACAATTCCTTGCTTATCCTAATCAGTCAGACCACTATCATTAATTTATCACAGTATCACAGTATAGCAAGGTTGGAAGAGACCTCAAAGATCATCAAGTCCAACCCACTACCACAGACCTCAAGACTAGACCATGGCACCAAGTGCCACGTCCAAACCTGCCTTGAACACCTCCAGGGACGGTGACTCCACCACCTCCCTGGGCAGCCCATTCCAGTGGGGAATGACTCTCTCAGTGAAGGACTTTCTCCTCACCTCGAGCCTAACCCGCCCCGGGCACAGCTTGAGACTGTGTCCTCTTGTTCTGGTGCTGGTTGCCTGAGAGAAGAAAGCAACCTCCTGCTGGCCACAACCACCCTTAAAATCCATCAAAACGCAGCATGCTTTCAGTTTGCCTATTAACACAGAAGTGCATAATGCTGAGTCTTCCATGCAGAAGCTTGTGTGATGAGCTTCTCCTCAGCCAAGCAGTGGCCTTGCTTGTCTTTTAGCTCCTCTGGAAGTGTGGGTTTGAAGAACTGTAAAGACCTTGGGGTTGGCATCTTCTGTTTGTAGGCTGCGGCATCTACTGACATTTGAGTAATCTGTGTGGATGTGCGTGTAGAGTGCTTCCACAGTCATAATCTTGAATAGTTCAAATTTAATTATGATGAGAGCTCCTGTATTTCATTTATATGTAAAATTAAAGGAAAATATGCAGAGGCTAATCCTGTTCTGAGACTGACTCCAAACGCTTCTGACCTAAAATGTTTGCAATGTAGAAATCTTATTAAAATTCCCATTTCTACACATTTTAGTAGTAATTTGGTTTAAAAATTGCAAGACTGTAGTTTCATTTGACTGAGAGGAGAATTATGAGACTGTAGACAGACTAACTGCAGTTTTAACAATGCTAAAATCCATTATAAATCAGAAAAGGAGGGGAAAAAAAACACACATGCCATAATAATAATTTATTTGACGGTGCTATTGAATATACATACAGCTCACAGATTATGTTTCTAGTACACTAAAAATAAGAAGGCTAAGCACAGGAACGTTATTTTTAATATGAGGATGCAATGCTAAAGAGGAGAGAAGTTTTTGGAATGATAATCATGCTGCTGGAGCACCATGTTACACTGGCTCCTGGTTATGCAGCCTCCTGTAGCAGCTGCAGGAAAAAAAGAAGAGACAGAACAGCAGAGGACAATCCTTTTGGCATCGCTGTACATGGTTCTTTTTGTCAGATTCCTACTAGGAAGATTCTTCCAAATTTCAGAAATGTTTTTTGAGCTTCAGCATTCCAAAGTCTAATATCAGATATTCTAAACTCTAGCATGGAAAAATGTGTGGCGGATTGGCTGTGACCTGCTGGGTATGCTTTGATGGGGATGGGGAGTGAGTGAATGTCTGATTGTTGCTTGTCAGATCTGAAGAGTGAGCACCTAGCTATTGTCCTATCCTCTTGTATTCTCCAAAGGCCACTTAAATCCTACTGGTCACTACTGGGATTTATTTCAGGAGGTAGAGTTTGCATCAGGTCTTAGAAATACAGCTGTGATACTTAATCTATTGAGGTAAGACTTAGATGTGTTTCAGATGAATGGGAGCATGAGTTGGCTCTTTTTGATGTTTTTACCAAGTAGATATAAAATTGATACCAAAGAAGAAAGGGAAAAAAAAAAAAAAAAAAAAAAAAAGAAAGAAAAAGAATTGTACAAAATTTGTCTGAATTACAGAATTATCAGAGTTGGAAGGGACCCCAAGAATCATCCAGTTCCAACCCCCCTGCCATGGGCAGGGACAATTCCCACTAGATCAGGTTGCCCAGAGCCACATCCACCCTGGCCTTGGAAGCTTCCAGGGATGAGGCTGCCGCTGCTTCCCTGGGCAACCTGTTCCAGTGTCTCACCACTCCCATGGTGAAGAACCTCTTCCTAATGTCTAATCTAAATCTCCCCTCCTCTACTTTGGTCCCCTCCTCTGCCTTTCCTTTTGGCTGTCAATGATAGTGTAAGTCTACCAATAATAGGCTGCTTCTTACAGTCCTTTTTCAGGCAGACTTCTGATTCTGAAATACTAATCTTAGCGATATTGCAAGTATGGATAAAGGTATGATAATTTTTCCTCTAAATAAGTTAGATTGAGGCACAGAGTCTGGTCAAGGTACAGATTTAGCTGGTTTCTTTATCTGTATTTACAAATTCTGTTTAATGGGAGCAATAATGAGTAGCAGCCAAAAGAGAATTGTGCTCATAGTTCAGTTGAAATGGGTCGTCCTGAAGGTCTGTGCTTTGTAATGCTGGTCTGTGCTGGAGCTGCTCAGAAAAGCATTGTTGTGTGGTGCTGCCTAATTGGTGAACTGTAATTGCCTCTATTGAGAACTGATTTTAAAAGTTAATATGTGCTGGAGTCAGGGAGATTAATTGGTGCAGTCACCATCCCATAGATTAGAGTGAAGTGACACCCCCTTTAAAATGTTTCTCTGGCAGTGCAGTGTATATTCTGAAATGAAAGATGAACAGTGTGTGTCCCCTGAGTGTGCCCACTCTGTCCCAGAGCTTCTCTGTCACTCAGCACACCTTCACTGAGCACTCTGAACCCAAAGCTTTGGGGGGGCTGTGGTTGAGAAAAGGCTCAGAAGATTTGGGTGAGACTATTTTAGGCAACATCTGTGATGGCATTGATGGGGAGCTCTGGCTTGTGTTCTTTCCGGATTTCCTTTAACCATGTGTTTTGATTTGAGAGCAGTTCTGATGTCTGGTTTACAGCATGTGGGTCCCTGTGGTGAGCTCCTGACCACCTGGGGCCAGCTGACCAGGCTGTTCAGATTGACAAGCACTGCTCCTAAAATGCCTCTTTCTATGATTGATCATATTGGTGGCATAGGTTTCTCCAGGTTAGGCTTGCATCCATGAGCTGAGTAGTGTCAGCAGTGTGGGCAGCAGTGCACTCTCCTCTCCCGCTGCACCATGATCAGCTACTGTTGGCAGCAGCAGAACAGGAAGGTCACAGTTAAAACTTTGAATGTAAAAGAGAGTTTCTGAAAATTTTACTTAGATGGGAGGCTGCCTTTCCATAATGTGAAATCCAGCCCTGCTACATGCTTCTGCTACTGCAGCTGAACCATGGAGATGTAAAGCTAAGAGTTGTTGGCTCATATGCTGTTGGGAGGAGATGGACTCAGTGTACTGTAGTGAAATGTCACATTCCAGAAGGTCCTGAAATTAATAGTCTCCATGTCACACCATGCTACAATCTCTGTTCACATGGTGCAAGTGCTGTTTATGTGATCTGTCTTGATGTAAGAAAGTGAGTTGCTTTATTTATGAGGATTGTGCTGCCATTGCGGCATAGAGTGGAACATCATTTGATCACCTCGGTGTGCAGGCACTGCCTGCTTCTCAGCAGAGCAAAAACTTCTGCCTGACTGAGCTGACCATGAGGAGACTTAGAGCAGCCTCTTGTGCTGGCTTTAACCGGTAAGGTGATCCAGCTGCTGAACTTGATAATGTTTCTATTTCTAACTTTAACTCGTTTTCATTCTTCAGAACTTTGGACTCTCTGCAGAGGCAACAGGATATAACTATCAGGAAGTGAGGCACAGTCTGAGCCTGGTTCTGGAGAGTTAGAGGTGACAACGACTGGCAGAGACACAGCTCAGCATTGCAGGAGCTGTTAGTGTTCCTGATGCTGTGTGTCTTGGTGCAGGAGGCTGTCAGCAGACCTGACGTCAGGCAGGCATTTCACCTCCACATGAATGTCTGCTGCTTACAGGAATTCAGGATGAGGGCAAAACACATGTTTGGCAAAATGCTACAGGCTTCTGGCACTGCCATCTCTTTGTGAAGGGTCTGCTTCTCACTCTCCTTTAAAGTGAGCAAGCATTTGGGAGCTGTGGAAGATTTGCATGTAGATCCATGGTGGCAATGCCTGGAAGCACCACTGTGGCCATCTGCTTTGATCCATAGTGTGAACTCACTCGGTACTTGGGCTCACCAGAATCAGTTCCTTGTTGCACTGGAGCCTCTCTGGGAGGGAAAAGGTCTGAATCTGAAGCTGCTCATTACAGGCAGTGTACTGCAGCCCATGGTGCTTGCTCCAGCAGCTAACTGCCCACAAAATCTAGTCTGGCTTTGTGTAGCTTCAACCTCCTGCCGTTAGATCTTCCTTTTATTTTACTTGCAAAGGTAATCTTTGCATCTCAGCTGCAGATCACTTCTGGACAAAGCCATACTGTGTGCTATGTGTGTTGGGAGGGAGGAGAACAGTGTGGATGGCCAGGATGTGGGTGGAGATGAGCCTGGTCAAAGCCCGGGAAACAAACCTTAACACTTTTTTGTTGCCTCTGCACAAACTTCAAATTTTATCTTGCATTACCTCTACAAATTGCTGGCTTGGGTCTGTCTTCAGCTGTTGAAAGAGACATCTTGGAATACAGTCCTGTTGGCATGTGTGCAAATACCTTCAGCTCTAAGTTAAACTGGTTAAATGTACATTTTATTAAAGGGTCCGAAACAGTATTTCTCAATTACCATTTATTCGTTCTTATGAAGGAGAAGTGAATTTCATTTCAGTGGAAAAAGAAGACAGTTTTCGAGGTTTACATTAGAGCTAAGTCAAAAATCCAATACTGTTCTTGGTGTAAAGAGCAAAAAATTGTATTGGAGCAGCCAGGAACAGCAGAAGATGCAGATTACAGCCCTATAGCTCAGTGTCAGGCCTCCTACTTGTCACACAACTTGTTCAAAGCAGGAACATGTTGCCTGGGCCCTACACCTGGGGCTCTCCAAAAGCAAACGCTGGGGTCTGTTCATGGAGACTGGTCTCTCTGGGCTGCTGACCCTGTGCAGAGGCAGTCATGTTACAACCGCCTCTCACTGCTGCCTGGTGGATCCTCAGGGGCTCTGCCAGCCAGTGGAGCCACAAGCAGGGGCAGCCTGGAGAGAACAAGACCAAACCATCAACTTTTGCAAATAATCCAGAAAGTGAGGTAAAAAGAAAGTGGAATGGTGTAGTCCTTGCAGCCTGTTGTGGTCTAAGGCAGAGAGGTAATAGTGATTCTCCTGTGCAGCGGTTCTGTAACTTACTAAGCAGCCACCACTGCTCTGAGCATTGGTGCACTTCATTCAGCTCTTAAAGAAACTAAGGATCCATGAGCAGACTACAACCTCTGCCAAATTTCAGTCTGATAGAGAAATGCTTCTGTCCAGAGAAGAAAGGAAATTGAAATAATTAAGTAACTGTGGAGAGGCTGAGCCATAGGTTACTGACTGAATCAGTAAGAAAATTTCATGGTCAAGGGTCTGCAGTCAAGAAGCCTTCCCTGGACCCATTTCATTTTACTGATCCAAGAGAAGACAAGGGCACCCCGACTGCTCTCAATTGCTGCATGGAATATAGGGTGATAGACAATCTGGAGAGTGGCTTGCTGCTAGGTTATTAAGGAGACTGTCTCTGATGAGACCTTGTACTTGCAAGACCTTGAAATGCACCACTGCCTTGCTTGCTGCCTGCCAGTGTGAGGTGGGGAGGTCTGCATTATCCAGATTTTCATTTGTCACTTTGATTCTTCTTATAAAGGCACTGAAAGGAGAGCTCTGTGTATCTGTAGCTCATTTTTTTTTTTTTAGGCCAAGTAAGCTTAATCAGTTCCATGAGCTTCCATAAACTCATAAGGTTGTGGTACAAGTTGTGTAATCAACCATGACAAGATTATCACTTGTCTTGAGGTGTATTTAGATTGACTTTTTAGGCGACTCGGATGTTAAGTATTGAGTTTTTCCTGAGTTGTATTGTCAGGAGAAAAATTTATCTTGAACAGCTGGTGAAAATGAAACTGTATCATCCATTAAAATTAAAATGATCATTTCTGAATAAGAGTGACTTTTAAGCTTGCTCCTGGCAAGTAGTAAGCGATCAGTTTTATTTTTCTCACGAACAGCACTTTTCTATTAGGAGACCATGTAACATAATGTGCATTTTTAACCCTTTGTAAACCTGTCCTGGTGTCTCAGAACTCTCATAATTGCAATATTATGGCTGGCATAAAATATTTTGATCCAGGTACCTGAAGGACTCCATATTTCTTGCTCCTAGTTTCCTGTACTGGCAGGTTTTTTAAAATGGAGGTGTCCTTGATGCTGGCTTTCTATGAAAGCAAGTAGAGCTCTCTGGTTTCCTGAAACTGATGGGCCACTATCAGTTTGGAGCCTGTAGCTGATGAGCACAAAATTGTGAGTGGTTTTGGATTGTTTTTGTTTTTTTTTTAACCAGGTTTTGATGATACTAACAAATATATGTAAATAGGGTATAAAATTAATCAGCTGCAGTTCAATAAAAAAAGCCTTGTGTTTACAACAGCCTTGTAGCTACTTTGCCCTCCTACGGGGGCTATTTTAATTAGCAGCATGAATTTTGGATAGTTTAATTTATTTTGTGATTGTGTAAAAAGAAAAAAAATTACACTTTTAGAAAGGTTTATTTATAAACTGCCCAGGTACTTAGCAATAACATTTCAGCAGGATCTGTAGAAGAAAGGTGTCTCATAAAACACAACTTTTTTTTTGGTCTTTTTGCTCTTCTTTGGCCTTACCAACAGGATAGTTATTGGCTGGGCTGTCTTATTTTCATGCTTCACTTTGCTGGTGAGAACAGAGTGAAATAAAGTGAGGATCAGATAATTAAATGAAAAAAAAAAAAACATTTACTGAGTTGTCTTCTCAGAGGAATGCTTCTGTGTAAAATGCTGCTGATCATGCCATACGTTTCAGCGGCAGAGACTTTGGGGTCTGTTCATCTGCTTTCTTTTTTGTAATAAGACAGGCAACAATGGGCACAGGCTGGAAAAGTTGTTCCACCTCAACACAAGGAGAAACTTCTTTATGGTAAGAGTGATGGAGCACTGGAGCAGGCTGCCCAGAGAGCTTGTGGAATCTCCTCTGGAGACTTTCGAGACCTGCCTGGATGTGTTTCTGTGTGACCTGCCCTAGGTGATCCTGCTAGGCGGGGGGGTTGGACTTGATGATCTCTGGAGGCCCCTTCCAGCTCTTGACATTCTGTGATTCTGCTCATTGGAGTTTTTCATCTGCTGATAGAAATCATGGCAGAGTTTCTGTAGACTTCATTATTTGCAGCAATGAGTGATAAATGCCACATGGCTGCAGCTCTGGACCATTTTGTGTTGAGCTGATAATGTGTAATGTCTTAAAGAGTCAAGCCTACCTGAACTCAGTCCTTAGCCACTTGCATAACTCACATACTTCCAGTGAGATCCTCACATGAGAAATGTGAGCAGGGGTTTGAGTATTTGGACTGACACAGACATTATCTATAATTGAACAAAGACCCTTCCTGTGTTTGAAATACCAGAAGTGCCATTGTACAAGTAACTGGGTTTAAACTTTGTAATTACACTAGGAAACTATGAAAAACTTCCCAGGGCTCTGGTGATGCCATGCACAAGAACATAAAGTTCCTGTAGTTTTATTTGTACAGTGAGCAGAAAGGACATTGTACATGGACTACCTTTTAAGTGCTTGCAGAGAGTCATGAAAGGGAGGAGCAGGCAGATGGATTAGGACCTCAGGATCATATAGTACATGTGAGACTGCATTCCAGCATCTTGCTTGTGGACCAATCTGTATGGAAGTAAGGGAAAAACTAGATAAATGTGGTGGGGATCTTCAGGAAAGAGACCAACCCAGGAAGCTCCAAGCTCTGCCTATTGAATGCCAGCATTCCTGGTGCAGAAAGACATTTCCAACAGGAACTCTTGCTAGATGTTTGCAAACTAAGATTTGGGGTTTGAGAATGCTCTCTGTAAAGACTCCCTGTGGTAAGTTTTGCAAACTATTAAGGAGTCAGACTAATCAGGTGTTCCACCACCATAATTTCCTGACAGAACATTCCATACACACAGTGACTCTTTCAGGAGGACAGATCAAGAAGTTACAAAGTACCTTTGAATTTCCTAGTTTTCAACATCACTTTAAAAAATGTGTCCTGCAAAGACCTAATCCCCAAAGTAATGTGATGTCAGTATATGACCAACCTTTTCTGGATGAGGTCTCCTAGTCAATACACAGCAATGGATGAGTTCTGTCACTTATCCTCAGTCTCTGAGAGTTGCTCCTCGCACAAGTCAGGACTGTGGTTTATTAATAAATGAGATATTTGGGTGTTTAAACACTGAAGTCTCTTTTAGCAAACAGCCTATTTTGCTCATAAAAACAACACCGCATGGACAATGCTGTGGTTCCTGCTGTTAGGAAAGAGTAATTACTTACAGCCATTCTTATAATATGCTTGCTTGCTAAATGCATAAATCTAATAATGCAACAATACAATGCTACAATGAGCTTCATGAATTGGAAAAAGATAGAATTTAAATGCTTTTGGCACCTGACATACATTTCTCACAGAAGGTCTCTAATTTCCTGTATTAGAGCTAGCTTTGTCCTCTAATGAATGCAGCTGGAAAGAAGAGTAAAAAGGATGTTTAGAGATTCATGTATTTAGTACTTGGTCTACTAGGTCCCATTTTGCTTGTTACTTTTGATTTTAAAGCTATCAACCTTATTTGGGCAGTTTATCCTTTTTGATGGGGAGAAAATGAAAGCAAAGGATGGCAAATTGTGTTTGGCAATAAATACTCAATAATGCAAGGTGAAAAATCATTGTCTCTGTCCATTGCTGTTGGAAGGGTGTTTCGAATGCCTTGGTATCACTTGTATGGATTTCTGAGGCTGTGTTAGTAAATATATATGTGTGCTTGCCTGGCTCACTATATTTATGAAAAAGGAGCTTGCTGTGGTTTCTTTGACCTAGGAATCAGACATGAAAGTTTAATGCAATGTTCTGTAGTGTACCCAGCAGTCGTACAGGTGTAAGCACGCATTGTTGTTCCCACAAGGACCCTGTTCAGCACTGATGCTGGACTTCCTTATTCCAGGCATAGGTTTGCCTTACAGAAGCAGCATCAAGGGTAAAATAAAGAGCACTATATCCTTACCAACACCACTGAAACAATTTTAGAGAGCACTGGAAAAATGCAGTATTTTAAAGCTAAATCTGCTGCTAAAGGTGGCTGTGCAATGCAAGTCACAATGATGTGATTCTGGGGATGGGGTTAAAGATACTTGGAGAACAAATTCAGCCATTTTGGAAATGTATTTCGCTGGTTTGGCCTTTCTTAAGGCTGTGCTTGTGATAAGAGGAAGTATCTAGTTCTGTACTAGACAGCACTGTGATCTGTACAAGCCTTTTCACCCCAGAGGATCTCCAGCAGTGGGCTGCTCTCCCCTGACCTGAGCTGAGCATGCTGCTGTCCAAAATAATGCTCTTGCTTTATTCCATGACTGTTGTTGCCAAAGGGAAGCTAGTGGAGAGCAAGTAAAAGGAGCTGCCTGCTGATGGAACTGAGGCTTGACAACAAGAGATGTTTAGTGCAGATATATCAAAACAATGCACATAATTTCTTTTTGAGGAAACTGCTGTTTCACAGATCAGTATTTCACAGCCTTCTCTAATTTGAATCTTCCCTAAACAATTTTGAACCCATGTTCCTGAAGTGTTGAAAAACTGAGTCCTGTAGAAAAGCTTTTCAGGAAATTAATAATAATCTTAAGAGCTAAACCTTCTCCTTTCCTTGTGACATTGCTTGTCCTTCAGGTGCGGAGGTCACGTCAATCCTCTGGCCTGATCAAGAGGAATTACTTGTGTGTTTCATGAGCTGAGTACCCTTTTGTGTTGACCAATTCCATGCCAGCTATCAAATGATTTTGCCTCACTTTTGCCCTTAGTCTCATTTAATTAGATACAAGTCTACATAGAGTTCAGTCCAACTAGTCTCTCAGTGTAAGTTGTGGTTTCTCTTTTTGGCTTACTCTCTACTTCTTCTGTGATTGAAGCTGTGGAATCTTGTAATTCATTTTGTTCCACCATTATTGATTTGGTGGCAACTGTCCAAATGTTGAAAAATATTTTCCAGGTTGTTGTTGTTGCCCTTGATTTCCAAAGACATTGCACACAATGGAGCATGTGGATCAGGAATTGACGTATCCGTAGTGTCACCAGGCTTTGAGGGTGCATTTTCAATTGTAAAAGCAGTTTATTGTTAATTAGAGAGACTTCCAAGGGCATCATGATCTCCTGATAGTCTGTGAAGAGTACCTTCAGTAGGCTGTACTCTGGGAGGGGTTGCCAAGACGATCGCTTGCGTAAATCCCGAATTGATTCCCTGCTGAAGAGGAGTTGTTAAAGCGTACCCAAGTTCTAGTTATGAATAAGATTAATATCAAATTCTAAACGCTACTCTTTTTATTAGTGGAGTTTATTTTGTCATTCTTGTAAGAGTGAAAAATCCAAACTCGAGTGCTTCACCAAATCTTCACGGATGTGTGTGCCGGTCCCTCGTAGCTGCTGTCTGTGCAGTGGGTGTAGCTGTTCACAACCGAAGCATATTTCCGTACCCGATTTGACTCGTAGAGCTTTAGCCTTCCCCTGAGAAATTTTTGGATGGCTTGCAGTATGACTAACTAGCGAAAGGTTATGGAGTTGGATACCACTGTGCATTTCCTCCTGCTTTAATGCCTGCTGTCTTATTAACATGTTAAAAGGTTGTGACTGGAAAACCCAGTGACTTACCTTTACAGCCAAGTAATTCATCTCTCACTCTGCTGTTAGAGAATGACTTTCTGGGGACCTTCTTCTAGGTTACATGAGAATGCAGTGGCATGGAGAGGAGTCCGTTTTCTTCAGTGTCTGGACTGTATTTCCACGGTGCATGCTTTGATGACCAGTTTGGATTAGTGTAAAATTACACAATTTTTCATTTTGGATGCCTGATCTTTAATTTGTAGCACCTCCTTTCTTTATTAAAAGCAATGTGTTTGTTTTTTGCCTGTCTATGCTTGCGTGTAAAAAATGATCTTTAAGAAGATGAAGTCTTTTTTCTTGTGTCTCTGCCAGTGCTGCTTTGATAGAATGGAAGGATGAGCTGTAAATAGAATTGACTTAGAGGCTGAATCAGTTGTTGGTGTTTTGTTAACAATAATGCAAGCTGCCCCCCATCAGGTAGTGTGAATATAAATTCTGAGTTGTTCTGAATGCCAAATAACTTTGTGAAGATTATTAACTTGATTCATCAGATCTGTTTTGTTGTACATCAGTCATTTTGACCTGCTGTATGATGAGATGTATTTTTATTAACTAACCTTGCTGTCTGTTGCACAGACATGAATGTCTTTTAAAAATCAAGACAAGCTCTGAATAGCTTGTCCTGCATGGTGCCTGCAGATGTTTGCCCTGCTTATGTCGTAAACTATTGAACGCCCTCTGTCCTTCTCCTGTGCTTTATTTTTGATGATTCCCTTAGAGTATGCACAGCTTAGTGGAGAATTACACAGCTGAGGTGCTAACCTGTACAAGCATTGTGCAGAACACACTCCTCTGCTTCTTCTGCCATTACATTGCTTTTTAGTTATGTGCTGGACTGAGTTTTAAATCCTTATCCTGACATTCATTGGATTATATGGATCAGCTCTTTCCTGTCTTTCTGAATTACCAAACTATTAAACTCTGAACCTCCATCATTCCCACGTCAGGACAGATTTTGGTCTGTCATAAGCATCTAGGTTAGATCTGTTTGAATTCCTCTCCTGAATTTATCCTTCCACTTTTGAAATGCTCTCCCTGTTGAGCTGTTTGATTAAAATAGGAAAAAATAGGAAAATTGGAAAAGAAAAAAAAGTATTATGACTCCCTTTCTTTTGGGGGGAGTTAGGGATTATTTAGTTCTTGTTTTGCCTGGAGGGAATGGAAGAGGTAAGTTTACAGATATGAGGAGGGGCCAAGACATTTTTGCTCTGGAGACATTTTGTCTCTTTCGTCAGAGCAAGTCTTTCCCTTCAAAGCTGACAGCAGTGCAATAAGATGTCCTAGTGTCTTTTCCATTAGTTGCACCTGGCACACTTTGCTCCCTACAGTCCTTCACATGGCCCTGGCAAGCTTGGGCAAGGGTGATGGGACATTCGTGGGTGTGGGCAGCTCATGACTCTTCATGCCAAGAGGCAGATGCAAACAGCCTCCATGGAAATGTGCACCTGGTCTGGGAAGAGCTTGATTACAAAGGGCTCAAGTCCCCATTTAGGGAAAGAACATCACAAAGATCTGGTAGATACTAGGAGAGGCTGAGTAAGTCAGTAGATGATTGATCAGGCTTTTCATTGTAGGTTGAGGAAGATGGCTCTGAAGTGGTGGATCCTTGTGGTTCTGTGAAAAACCTCTGCTTTGGAAAAGGGAAAATGAGTAGAGTGACAGACAGCATGAGGTGGAAAGTCTCTTCTCTTACACTTTCACACTATCCATTACTTATCTCTCTGGTGGTTTACATGGGGGCTGTCAGGTATTAGTGGGTAACTTTGTTGTTTAAGTACACAGAGTCAAGAGTTAACCAGCATGTTTCCTTGGTTTCTCTTTCACTTCTCATATCTTGGTGGCTCACAAGATCCCATATTACAGCTTAAGGAGATTGATCTGTTGTCCTCCTTCTGGCTGTAGATGAAAAGGCCGAGGTTTTGTACAGCCTCCATCCCTGCTCCAAGCATTAAGCAGTAGTGTATTTAAACTTTGTTTGCTGCCATCCACACTGAGAGGAGCAGTGGGGCTTTGAAGGTAAAGCTGGACTTGGTACCATGCACAAACTGACTTTAGTTGGGCTGGTTGGCTGTGAAAGCAGATTTTCCATCAAACCTAGAATGCTGTCAGACTTAGGCTATCAGCTGGTAGTAAGTAGGGGTTTTGTTTGTTTAGAAGAGGTGAGACATACTATTTTTATCCAGACTGGATCAAGATGTTAACATGAAGCAATAACACATGACTATCGTTTTACATCTGTCTTAAGAAGTAGCACTTCCTTCTCTTAATTAATGAAAGTGGATTTGTGGAATGGCCTGCTTATTGATCACAGCCAGGACTGAATTTTGATGTGCTGCATCTGCATCTTCTTCCTTGGGTTATCAAATATTCAAAGAACATTTGATCAATTTTTGTGTGTTTCTTTTTTCAAAAGGCAAAGTATTTCTCTCTCTCATTAGACTGACTGACACTGTTTTAAGATAAGTCACTGAAGGCCTAAGGGGAATGCCAGGGATGTATTTTTAATGAGGTCTTGGAATTACAGGTGTACTGGGTTACAGGAATGGTAGCAGTCTGCTTGGTTCATCATGAGCTCTGCTGAGATAATTGTGGCATATGGAGGAGCACAGGTACTGCAGTCCCAGCTGGTCTATAAACTTGTGAGCACTTGGGATCATTGCAGGCTTTGTTCTTCAGTTTTGCAGGCCGCTTAAAACGTAGCAGAGCTGCAAGCCTTGGAAAGGTGTGCTCAGTGCTCTTCATGGTGTGAATGCTGTTTGAATAAGAGACAGCAAGAGTTGGAAAGCAGGCTTTAGCTGGCACTTCAGAAATGCAGAGAAATATGTTTTGTTGCATTTCAGGTACTGTCTGAAACTTCTGGCCTCTTGGTGCCTATTGTCTTTGCTCTCCCATGTTGTCCCTGAGATGCCCTAATGGAGTGATCGAGTCTGACTGATGTCCTGATAGATTATTGCTCCTCTTGCAGCATTCACGGAAGTTCTGGACTATTTTTCCAAACCATGCATTCATGATTTCTTAGTTATTGCAATAATTTGGTAGAAACAACTGTTTTTTCACTTGCAGCAGTGTTTGTCTTGTTCTGTCTTTTAGTAGCGGGCACCGGCTGTCGCAAGTCTTTGTAGTACTTCACAGATACACCTACTTGGAATATTTTCTCTGCCTTTTTGTGTTGTGCTGTGGAGCAGAATATGAAACTTTAAAATAATCACTCCCCTGGTTTCAAGGTTGATTACATTGTTTTATGGCTATAATGTCTCAAAATAACCAATAGCAGCATTCCCTTTAAAAGAAATTCAAATAACTGAGTGCTAATATATCCAAGAAGAGGAGGGCTTTGTTTGCAGCATTTTGGCATCACTCTTTTGTGCTTTTCAGTTTGTTTTAATTCTGTCATGCTTCCTTTCTAATGTTATATACTAATTTAAATAATAGAACTCGTACATAAATACACAGTCATGCAAGAATGACTAAGGATGATAAAATTGGAACAGTGATGCTAAGTGCAGCATTGCAATCAATAGGACTGCAATGGTAATAACACCAATATGTCTAGTTAAAGAGATGTAAATTGCTCTTAATCTGAAAGAAGGTTAGAACCACAGTGGAGCAAGGAAATGAGTAAGCTGCAGTCTGAAAGCTAGCAAAGATGTCTGTGCCCACTCAGAATATGTCTTGCTTCACAAAGAGCAACCTCAGGGGGCCTTCAAGGGATTGCTATAAAATGAGCAGGAGCTCTAGAGAGCAGAGATGTCCTATGCAGCAGAAAAGCCCTGCTACTAGCAAAGAAATATTAGAGAAAACTAGTAGGTGGAATTTTCAGGACTAAATTCAAGTTAAGCTTGGAAAGGATATGCCTCTTCCTGACACCTGCACTCCTGTGAGCTCGCTGCGGCATATCACAAAGCACAACAGTGCTTCTTGTGAGCAAAAGGTGTGGAAACAGCCGCAAAATGGATCAGCCAAGGCAGACTGGACAATCTGCCATCCTCTCAGCTCCTTCCAAAGGGCTGTTACAGTCCCATGCAAAATTAACCCTGTACAAGCAGGGGATCTCAGAGACAATGTTCAGTGGACAAACGCCCAAGCACTCTGAGCTCAAGCTGCCCTTGCAGCTTTAATTTGCTCTATTGTGTCCACTCAAGGTATTTCTGTTCACTTGATATGCAGAAGCACTCATTGTTCAAAGATCCCTGCAGATGACTAGGCACCGTGAAGGTGCATTAAGGTTAGAGAATTTATCTTAGCTCTGAAGTCCTCTGCTGGGCTGGTGTCAGATGTCCAGTGTTGTTCTCACATTTCTTCCCATTTCTTGTTCTTGTTTCTTTTCAGTGATGCTTTAGAAATAATAAGAAAAAGAGGCCACCATTTCCTTTCTCCTCATTGCCCATTTAGGTTGAAAATTGTAACTGGAATTTGGAAAGTTGGGTTGCTTCCTGTGAATAAATACATCCGAAAAAGAATCACCAATTTTATGTGAAATTTTGACAGACACCCCCCAA
The DNA here is from genome assembly GCA_013399055.1 of Ramphastos sulfuratus. Classification (NCBI taxonomy): domain Eukaryota; kingdom Metazoa; phylum Chordata; class Aves; order Piciformes; family Ramphastidae; genus Ramphastos; species Ramphastos sulfuratus. The sequence continues at coordinate 16,396 of WBNM01035980.1, read as the reverse complement.
GCCCCCTCCCCAAGGGAGGTGTTTTCCTAAATTGTTGTGCTACTCTCTGTAGGAGAAAGAAGGTCAGGCACTGGTCCTTGCATGCAGTGCTGTTTAATGCCTCAGTGCAGCACTAAGTAGAGAATAAGTGAGGATATAATATGCAATAAAGTTCATTTAGGATGAAAGAGTAGATGGCTGTGATGCACAACAGTTGGGAAAGCATATCTGATGCAAGAAACAGAGATACCACTGAAGTTGCTGGTTCCCAAGTAATGAGCTGAAGATCTCATACATGTGGGATGTAAGCTATGACTTAGACTTCTGCAGAGAGGTCTTTATCTTACACATGTTACAGTCCAGGAGTCCACGCTCAAAGCTTACAGCCTCAGTCTCAGCAAGATGTGAGAAACAGTTCATGGGCCAGATACTAATTGATGTCTGCTTGTAATAAGCCCTTGAAAACAATGAAGACCCAATGCCTGTCTCTTTTAACCTATAGAATGCAATGTGGTCCTCCCCCTAAAAGCCAAATGTTGTATGCTATAATGAATTCCTACTCTAAACACCTTTCTTATGCTGCTGAAAAAAAAATCGTGACTGCATGCTCCTTGCAGATGCAACTTTTGAGCCATTCATGGCCCAAAATGTAGCTTTAGCTGACATTTACAAAAAGCTGTTGTTTACAGAGGGGCTACAGGATTTAAGAGAGAGATTTTATCATACTAGATATTGTTATATATAAGAGATAGTGTTTATCATACTATTGGAAGAACACAGCCTTTTAAAAAGACAAGGAAATACTTATATTTTGTAAGCATATCTCTAAAATAATGAAGATAATGTAAAACTCTGAAAGGCTTGGATGGAGATCCCTGCCAATTTTCCAGGCTGCTTTATAAAGTTTAATGAAATATTAAAAGAAGAGGTGATGAATCATATGCAAAGTCGCAGTTCATTATGAATGGGCTGGCACAGGTAGAATGCCACTTTATTATAGTCCCTGTGAAGTGTCTGCTGTTGGATTTAAGTATCTGTAACCCTTAAGAAAAGGTTCATCATGCACAAAAGTAGCAGTTAGTAGTAGCTGTTCAGCCTTGATGCTAGGTGACAATTCTGTTGCTCACTTGAACGGCAATGAAAAGGAGAAGAAACTATTTTAGTCACCCAGTCTTACCAGCTGAGTTGTTTGCCTGCCACTTGGATTCTTGAGTGGGTTTCTGTTCAAGGACTTCAATTTTTTAAAGAACATAAACTCTTATTACTATGAACTGTTACTTAATAAAGCTATGTCTGGGTCCTTGAATAGTGCACAAGCAAAGGAACATTAAATAGATTCATATTTCTAAAGCTGGAAAGCAGGACTTTTGCTTGAGGAGCTGGTTCCATGCATACTGAAGCAATAACAGGGAAGTTATCACTCCTCAGAAATTAATTTAATTTTTCTCCCCAAACAACCTACTTCCTTGTTGCTTTTAACCTTGATCGTTGCATTAATAGATGATAGAGGCACTGATGGGAAAAGCATAAGAAAAGTGCTGAGATGCTGAAATACAGTGATCTGAGGACACTTATATCACAGAGCAGATAACCTGTTTGCTTTTATTTGTGAGCTTTCAACCATGAATGGAGAAATGGCACTCCACAATTATTGATCAGCTTACCCCACTGTCTGCCATTAGAAAGTGCTTCACTTAGACCTACTGCCAAACAAAGGACACTGCAAACAGATGCCGCCGCAAACGTGCCTTACCTATTGCTTGCTCACTGAGCTAGGAGATTGTATTCACTTTGCAAGGCTTCTAATATTTCAAGAATTACAAGTTAAGTGATTTTAAAAATCTCTTGCTGAATGGCATTATCATGGAAGGGCTATTTATGGTATCTGCACGAGTAAACTGATAGCAACCTGATTGCTTATTGTGGGCCTCCAAATTCATTTTTCTGATAGCTTATTGGAAACTTGGGTGGGGACAGTGCTCCTGTGTGGTGTCTCCTCATTCCTCATGAGTTGTCTTTCAAGTGATTAAAGCTACTTCTTTCTATCAAAAGGTGCAGCTCAACCTGATATTTTACAGTAATTAGGCAGCCTTCAGTTTTGCAACATGATGAGTATGTAATTGGGATTTGGATAAGCAGATTCTGTGCTAGCCTCAGCAAATTCTGTGCAGATCTCAGGGTGGACATCACAGGGTCCACTCTGAGATTGTATGTCCACTCCTGGATTATGCAAACTTACATTGGGGTACCCAGGGCTAAGAATGCCTCACTGAAGAAAGCAAACAGTGAAACTGAAGCCGGTAGTATTGTTTGTGAGCTGTGCAAAAGTGGCAAAAGTACTGTAGAAAGGAAGAGATGAAGGGCAGAGACCCTGGAGTAGCTTGGAGCAAAACAAGATGCCAAGGCAGAGAGAGCAGAGTCTTGGAGGAACTTGGATTGTGCAAAGCAATGAGAAGGGAGCTCACATCTTACATTTCAGCTTTTCTGCTGTTGAAGACAAGTTCCTGCACCCAGAAATTCATGGTGAATGTAGCTAGAGTCAATTTTTTTTTTTTTTAAAGCTGAACATAGACCTTTCCTTGCCCTGTTCCTAGCTTTGGCTGTGGCTGTTATTTCCCAACCCCTAGGAAAATAATTTGAAATAATGCTGTTGTTTTCAGACAAGCATGTCATTTGTTTTACCGGTCTGTAGTTGATTAATTTGCAAATGATATTCCCAATAAAGTGCTTAGAAGTAGATAATTACAACTATATTAACAGTTACCGGGGAAGCAGATGGTATTCTGAGGAGCTGCCATGTAGAATTAGTGCTGATGCTCTACTGTAATGTACCATATACCCCAGCAACCCACAAACAACAAACTAAAATCCTGCTGATATTCCAGATTGTAAGTAAATTGTGCTATTGCTTCACATTCGGTTCTTCTCTGAATTTTTATGTGTGTTTTCTAGATAGCTACAGTGCTTAGTGAGCTGCTCCTTTTTATGTTCAGTCACATAACTCTCCACATCCGTATTTTGTGTTTTCTTGGTATTTAAACCCACTAAAAAAGAAGTTTCTAGGCTCTGTGTCAGTGTTTTCTCCGCCCTCCCACTAGATGCTCCAAAGCACAGGTTGACTCTCTACAAAGAGAGACTCTTTAATTCACTGGGTTGTTCAAACCCAAATTCCCTGTGAGGTGCTAAATTCTGGATGCTGGGAGCAAACCAGTGGCATTTCATTCACTCACCCACACCTGCTGTCTTGTGCTCCCTTGCTTCTTTCCTTAACCTCCCTACCTCATCCCCCTGCTTGATAGAATGTGGCCCTCTTTGTGCTCCTGGCAATCAAGTTAAAGGCCACAGTGTCACTGCAGTTCCTTCTGCACCTCTACCCCTTGATGGCTTTTGTTTTAAGCAGACTGGAGTGATGCAAGTAGCAAGAACATGCACTAGGGGCTGGAGGTTGCAGCAAAGTTGAGATTCCTGCCCAAGGCCAGTTGAGCAGTGCCAGTGTCCAACGACAGTTCATTGCAGCCAAATGGCAAGGAGCCTCTTCAGGACACAGTTGTATTTCTTTGTTTGTTGTAGTTGTCTTCTACACGTTTAAAGACAGCCAAGGTTTCTTCCTTTCTTCTTTCTTTCCTTCCCCTCTCTTCTTCCTTTCCTCGTTTTCCCCTTCTTCCTTTCNAAAGACTGTTTAAGGACACTGGAAACACTACAGAGATTTTGTTCAGTTTTCTCCCCCCTTGGAGTGCATTTCCTTGGTGTAACTGTTTCTAAAGCATGCACAGAGCATTGCATCTGCTGTGTATGTAGACTGTGGGCACCTTCCCAGTTAGAGGATCAGATGAGAAACATTTTGGGTAAGGCTCAGTGCATATTGCCTGGTTGGAAATACCTGGGTTCTGTATGGCTGGACAGGGCTCAGACTGGTGTTATTTTATCCAGGGCTTGTGAGGAAACCTGGAGGGAACTGGCAGATACGGAAAGGAAATTTTCCAGAAGCTCCTTTTCTTGTAGTCCAAGTTGGAACCTCCTTACAAATCCATCTTGTTTTGCAAGCTGAAGTGGCCGCCTGTTGTCTTGCTGGTCCAGCATGACAGAAGCATGCACGAGTGTGGTCTCACAAGTCATGATTTGACATGAGCAGAAACAGTTCAGGCACAGTGAAAGACAGTGGCAGAAAGGCAGGGCAGCTGGAGCAGCATTTCAGATGAGGTTCCAAGGGAAAGCTTAAAAATCTCCAGCCCACAGAAACAAAACACTCTTTAGTGTGATCAAAAGCCCAAAGGAAAGTCTCAGGCTACAGAAGTAGGAAAATGTTTTTGCTCTTGTTCGTTGTTATTAGGGAGGATCTTGTACACTACCCTTGATGAAACAGGATTGCCTTCAAGCTGTACCTGATTCCCTAAGCAGTAGAGTTTTGAATGGAAATTGCAGCAGCATCCGGAATATTAGTTAATTGCTTCAGTCAAACCTGCAAATGTTGCTGCCTGCTACCCTGCATCTGTAGGTAAAATGAGCAGAATTAGCATTGCTGACTTTTGGGGCATCTTCAGGAAAATGTGAGAAAGAGGACTTTGGCCAATTGGGTTCTCCTGACCCTGGAATACACTTCCCTCAATATGCATCAAAGTGTATCTCTGGCTTTTTTCCCAGCTTTGCTTCTCTTGGTTGAAATGAGAAGTTATTTGATTTATTTTAAGTAGGGCGAGGGGGTGACACCATGGCTTGTTCTTCAGGCCCTGTAGCATGTCCTTCTAAAGGGTCCCATTTTCTGCTGCTTTAAACTGCAACCCAAACCACCTTTCCAGTAGATTTTCCTTCCAAATATTGTATAAAGTTAGCAACTTCCTGAAAATGAAGTGCTGAAAAACATGCTGTTCTGCTCTTTTTAAGAAACACTTCAGCCTTCTTGAACAGCTTGTGCTTTGGAGCAGTGGTTTGATAACTGGCAAAGAGGTAGTCTCCTTTGTCAAGGATGCTCTTTATGTCCTTATGAAAACAAACCCCATTTTGGAGCAGATTATGAATCTTAAAGAAGAAAACGACTAAGATCTGACCTCTAAAGATTTTATTAGGTCTATATTTATCTTCGGATATCTCTGCCTATGTGTGGGCCTGGTGGAAGCCATAGTGCCTGCATGCAGAGTTGCAAGTGAGTAATTGGTGGGGGGCAAGTGAATCTCAGCTGTACTTTATCTATTTGAGCTCCAGCAAGCCTGGCTGGCCTGGGTTTCAGAGCTCTGAAGAGACAGCTTCGCTTCGTGGGGTAGTGCAAAAAATACATGCAATGGAAGGGCAAAAGAGGGAGAAGCTAGACCTCAGTAAATGGCTGGAGAATGAAATGGGAAGATGGGTATTTGGCCAGGGACTTGGCAGAATGAGGCTGGAATACATAAATGGGGAGCTGCAGGATGATCATAGAATCATTAAGGTTGGAAAAGATCTTTAAGATCATTTAGTCCAGCTGTAACAGAGCTACCATTGCCACTGAACTACATCCTGAAGTGCCACATCTAGACACATGTTGAACACCTCCAAGGATGGTGACTCCACTGCCTCCCAAAAATGCTAAAAAAGTTGGAGAGGTAAGACTAATAGTTGGGAATGCTGGCTGAGAAAGGGGAATCCTGTATGCAAAGAAAGGGTTAGATGTGAAACTGGAATTGAGAGCTCAGCAGAGTTGTGCAGATTAATGGGGAACTAAACTGCCTTTTCTCTAAGAGAAACACAATGGATTACTAACACTGGAACTGGCTGGAAAAGGAGAAGGGGAAGAGATCATCTGGACAAGGGATTAGTTCAAGGGGGGGGATGTCCTGTGAACCTGCTAAGCACTGGAGGAAACATGTGAGAGGCTGGTTCAGGGGGATTCTGGGGCTGAGGTAAGTGCTAAAAGGGAGCAAGAAGAAAGATCACACAGTGATATAACAGGGTCTGGTCAGGTGAAACAGATGAGTTTGGAAATTGGGAAATGGGAAGAGACTGATAACTGGATTCAAAAAGTTGGAGGTTGGAAAGTAAGGACAAAGAGGGTGGTTAGTCCTAGCAAGAAGAGTGGGATCACCTTGAGGATCATAAGCAACATAAACTGGGAAGATCACATTCATCTATTCCCAAATACCTCAACATTTTCCTGTTAAGAGTATTTTTTTTTCTATTTTCAAGTGTTAGTCCACATGGGTGAGGATAATACATTATTGCTGTCAGTCACTCTACAAGATGCAGAAGTCTGTGTGGTATAACTTAACAGTTAAAGCTCTTGTTGAGGATAGCCACACCATGTTACAGTTCTGGTGTGTTCTGCTTTTGGGGGAGAAATAAAGAAAACCACATGAAAAATCTGCAATTCAACAATAAACTTTAAAACAGTTAAGAACTAGGGAAGTTGAGGTTTTTCCTGCAATACTGCTTTGCCCCTTACATGTTGTAATAGCCTTGCACCCATCATGCCATGGTGTTCTGCTGGGATTTAAGCCTCACCAGCTGTGCAAGCCAGTTGATGGGAGGTAGGATTGTTGTCAGTGGGACTGTGCTGTCCTTTGGAGNCATAGGGCTCGTGCTCGAGGCCTCTCACCAGCCTCGTTGCCCTTCTCTGGACATGTTCAAGCACCTCAATGCCCTTCTTAAATTGAGGGGCCCAGAACTGGACACAGTACTTAAGTTGAAGAAGGTTGAAGAAGATGGTGGTGAAGAGCAGCAACAGCAGGATCTGGCCAGCCTTCTGGTTAGCTACCAGACCCCTGAAACTGGGTTCTGTGTTTTGTTCTTTCACAGATTCCTCCATGACACTGAGCCCCTTAAATCAGGCTTTTAAAAGATGATGGCTAATTGCATGTTTCACGTTTGTATGGAAGCCCAACCTCAGCCCTAGGGCTTGTTTTGCAGAAGAGCATAGCTGTAACTGAAACCAGTGAGGCTCAGCTTTGAAGATACAAAGCACTGCACAATGTTAAAGACTCTGAAAAATCATGGCCTGGACATCTTAAGGCAGGGTTTCCTAAATGAGTAGGTACTTTTGGCTTTAATTTATCTGTTCCTAAGCTCCCTCTGTATGAAACAGAATAGTAACTCCCTCAATTTGCAGGGATTTGGCAAAGATTAGTGAAGTGCCTGTGAAGCCCTCACTTATTTTAGTGATGAGTGCTGTAGAAAAGCCCATAAGGAAATTAATAATTTTGTCTTCAGAGCACTGTTTGAATAGTTAGCAGGAAACAAGCCGTAAGGCCGTACCCTTAACAATGATAAGACAAAATATTGAATAGCTTCTTTATTAATTCCACACCATCCATCCTGTGCTGTGAAGGAGAACTGCACTTAAAAAAATGTTGAAAAAAAATTAGAGTGTATGATAATGTATATGCAAAGGATACCAAATTAAGTTTGCCTCAGCAACCATAATTCTTTCATTGCCTAATGTTGGAGGCTTGATTTTTATAGCCCAAAGAACGTTCTTTTTAGGAGAGAGTGGTTTTGGTGTATGTGTGTGTGTGATGCAGTATTTTAATGGAAATGTGACTTTTAGAGATTTTTAAGAATTGTTTTACTCAATACATAATTCAGTTTTAAAATATTTCTCGCTGCTTTAAGATGTGAGGAATTTCTAGCACTGACATTTAGTATCCTTCCCCCCACACCTCTGCTAAAGGTCCTACCTTGTAGCATTTATTCATGGCTCGGTAGAATTTACTAACACAACCAAAATCACTGGGAGTGCTTGAATGTGGAAGGAGGGCAGAGTCACAGAAATGTCCAGGTTGGCAAAGCCCCTCAGGATCACCAAGCCCAACCTAGAACTCTAATCTACAAGATTCGCCTTAAACCATATCCCCAAGCACCACATCCAAACAACCCTTAAACACATCTAGGCTGAGTGACTCCACCACCTCTCTGGGCAGCTCATTCCAGTCCCTGACCACTCTCTTCATGAAAAACTTCTTCCTAATGTCCAATCTAAATCTCCCCAGTCTCAGCTTGAGGCCATTCCCCCTTGTTCTGTCTCCAGTTCCCTGTGAGAAGAGCCCAGCAGCAGCCTCTCCACAGTGTCCCTTCAGGTAGTTGTAGACAGCAATGAGGTCTCCCCTTAGCCTCCTCTTTTTCAAACTAACCATTCCTGGCTCCCTCCATTTTTCCTGCAGTTATAAGGAGATATCTTAACAACCCATATTGACTTTTCCAGAGATCAGAGAGCTCTTTGTGGAGGAGGGAGTGAAAGGCACAGAGCGAATTCAGCCACGGTGAGGTTAATGTACTCACACAAAATGATAACGTGAAGCTACGAGAGAGCCAAGAATAGTAGCACCCACAAATCCTGCCGAGGAGGTTGATCCTCTGAAGTGACACCCTCCTTGCAAGATACCCATCCTCTGGAAGTTGTTAAGTTTAGAGGGCACTTAGCCCCCAGCAGGATCAGGCTCTTAACTTCCTGCTCTGTTTATCTGAGGCTTGATCTTACTCGATTGTACACTTGTAAAGGGTTCCTAGCTCCATTCTAGGAGCCAACCTCATGATTTCTCAGGGATTTTTCCTGACCCTGGTGAGTCTTATTTTAACACTCACCAGTTCCAGACAGCAAACATCTGTGGGGGTCTGTCTGGGAGGCAATGCAGAAGCCCTGGTGCCACAGCTGCTCTGGGGTGATTCCATTTGTACCCAGAAAGGGAGCAGCTCCTTGCTGCCGGGACAGTGTTTTGCGATGGTTCAGCTGCTGTCTTTTGTTAGCTGCAAAATACTGTCAAGTGAAAAAAATGGCAATTTTTTTGTTACAATAGACACACTTGAAATTTGTAAGTAAGTGTGGTGTTACTATCTGCGTGGGTGCTGCTGGCTTTGTCTGAAATTTCAGAAAGATGCCTGAAAATTAGAAGGGAGGTGCTAGCCTGTCCATCATTCCATTTTTATCCCCAAATATTCACTTTTCTGTAGAGGAGAATATCTCACTTGATGAGAAAAATTCTCCACAAAGACAACAGAAGTTAAAGGACGTAGAATAAAGTATCTGTTTATTTCTTCACATGGGTGCAGGAAGCTCAATTTGCAAGCTCTTTGTTCAGAATGATTCTTTGTTTGTTTGTTTTTATTTTAAATATCTGGGTCAGGAGGTTTTGATCCAGTCTCTATTTGGAAGACCCTGATACAAGCAAGGCTGTAGTGTGTTTCTGAAGTACTTAGCCACAAACTGTTCCAGCTGTTCTGTGGTGATAGCAGACTTCTGATGGGTCATACAATATGGAGATCATGGCTAATCTTATCTTCATGTGACTTGTTGCTGTTGGACTATAGGGCTGTGTGAGGCAGATGACAGGGGTAAGGCTCCGTGGAGGAAGAGTGTTGGACATACTGTACTTCCACCTGCTAAAGGCAGTTTTTTAGGTCTGTGGAGCTGCTGGTAGTAAAGCTTGTGGTACAGCACATACCTAGAGTGCATTAAAAAAAGATCTCAACATACAGGCAAACTGAAGAGTGGAACAGACTCTTGCTTTCTGCAGTGATAGATGGTCAAGGTTGATGGTCAAGGCCAGTTGCTTTGTAATCTTTCTGTCTTCCTTTCAACCACAAAAGAGCTCTTCAGTTTTGGTGTGCCCTCTGTGATTCTGTACTGAAACACATCAGTTCCTCCATGCTACTCGTTTTCTTTTGCCTGAGCAGTATCCTGCACCATCCAGTTCCACAGATTAATTCAGTGTTGTACAGACACTTTTTGCACTTTCTCCGTGTGTCAGACAGTGCCTGAAATCCTGATCTCTGTGTCTGCACAGCCATATGGCCTCTCTCGTGTGACCTCCCTCTGCCAGGCCCATCAGAAGCTGGCTGGGAAGCTGCCTTCTTTGCCTTACTGAGTCTGGGAGTAGGAGGAGGTGAAGCGGCAAGCTGGCTGCCCTCTGTTCCGCCCTTTTCCATGTGGAAAGCAGCCTCGGAGCTCTGTCTCCATTAGGAGCAGGCTGCTGATGCAGCTATACCTACACACTGCAACAGCAAAGCAGTCCTGGGTGGACTGCTGGAAATAGCTTGTCCTGGCAAAACCCAGCTTTTTGACAAGATAGCTTATTACAGCCCTGCCCTTCTCCTGCAGAGGAAGCAGCACCAGCAAGAGCTGGTCAGGGATTGTTCGCCTTGTAGACGCAGGGTGAGACCTCCTGTGCCTCAGGGGGACCTTGTCCTGCTTTCTCCCTCAGCACCAAGGGACCTTTGGTGACAGCAAAGGCACACACAGCACAGCTGGAGCCATGCAGTTTGCTACAGATTCACTTGTCACCTTTCCTATGTAGCCGCTTTTAATTTCTTCATTTCCCCCTTTCTCTTCCAGCATACAGTGTCCTTTCCCTTTTTATTTCCAAAAGAATGAGCATTCACTGTCAGAATCACCCTCCTAACCCAGCAGACGTCATCACAGAGGTGTCAGCACAACAGCAGACAAGGGCTTGGCCCTGCTTCTTGCCTGGATGTTCTCCCCTCTCTTTCCAGCAGTCCTGTTGTGTTTACTTAGGCAGAGTTTACTCCACTTGCTTAGTTTATCTTCCATTTTAATATGGCTCTATTTTTTCTTTGGCTGGTAGTTTATCTGAATGATTGCAGTGCAGGACCTCTCTAGCAGACAATTATATTTTGAAAATCAGGTGGCAGGCTGGAATATGTGACTGCATTGTATTACTGAGTGTTGTGTTGGGTTAGAAGACCGAATGGCAGTTTCTGTGGGGAGCTGTGCACTCCACCTAGGAGCACAAAAAATGCTCTACAATGTCAGGTTTGTGTGCTGCCCAGGCTGGTAGTGTGCCTCTGACAGCAGCCAAAGGAGGTGCTGCAAGGATTTGGATAGGAGCCTGGCTGACCATTGCTCTCATCTCTATCAGCCCCAGCTCTTGGGCATCCTTTGGATGAGGAGCTTTAGATGGGAGCCAGGAGCATGCCTGGGAAGAACACAGGCTGTGGGATTCATTGGCAAATAGATGGAGGGCAGTAGGTGTACTCATGAGGGAAAGTTTCCTATCTGCTGTCTAAAGTGTAAAATTTTCTGACCCACCTTTCCTCCTTTGGGGCATGAGAGGAGAGGAACTGCTCCAGATCAGTAGGTGTGTAAACAGCTGTAGGATACATTGCTGCGGCAGCACTTGGAGGAATAGGCCAACCACAAGGACTTGTTAAAACAGTATTTACAGGATTTTTTTCCTCCCTCCTGGAATAAGTTCTCATTTCTCTGCAGCAGCAAGAAAGGATTTTTAAAAATGTTATTCTTTTTCCATGGATGGCAGGTCAGACTTTTCCCTTGATGTGTTTGCTTGTCACAGAAGTGGTATCCAGCTTTCTCTCTTTTTTTTTTTTCCCAGATTCTGAGATTCAAAGATGATGTTTGTCAGTCCAGTGGGATAGAAGTAGCATACCTTTATCACCATCATCATCACCAATTATAGGAATCACTAAGGCATCTGTCACTGTGGTAGAGAGGTACTACAATATGTCTGTAAAGCATCTGGTTCCTTCAAGAGAAGGAACTAGTTCTAATTCCCTCTGCTTCAGTTATACATCTTTTGCTTATGGGTACTTGAATTCGTGTAGTTTAATTCAGGATTACACTCCTGGGGCCATTCCACTGTTCAGCACTTAGTAATGTAGAAGATCCACTGCCAGCTTTGAATTGCAGTCTGATAGTTTTAGTATTTGTGCTCAACCTCATCTTCTCACTGAGAGTGAATTCCAGAGGGCGAGACCATTGGAAATGCAATGTCTCTGGCCTGGTAGGTTCAGCTGTGGCTTCCACTGGGCTGTCCTCACTATGTGTAGCTGCTCCTCCTCTGGTGCAGAGAAATAGGTGGATCTGTGCAGAGCTTCAGCTAGCTTTCTGGAGTTTGTCAGGTATCCATTCTTGTCCCTGTCTTTCAGATGCAGACACGGAGCATGCTGCTTGCCTTGCTGGATATCGTAAATACTGGATGTTATAATAAAATTAGGAGCACAGATGTTCTTCTTACAACCAGTGCACCCTGTATACAATAATAGTAATGAAATATATCCATTGCTGTTCTCTGTGGTACTAAATTTTCTCCAGTGAGGCATCTTGCTTTAATAATAAAACCACATTTTCTTAAACAAGGAAGTATCGGATTTATATTGGCAATAAGTCACTACTTTCAAATACCACCGAGAGAGAGATCCAAGATAACTCTAAGACTCTCTAGGACAGCTTGACTGCAGCCAGGTGGAGTGGTCCACTAGGTCCACCATTAGTCTTCATTTCTTTCTTTCATCAGAGCAATTAATGGAAGAGGATTGTCAGGCCAGAGGCTTGCTCTCTGCTGCCAAAGAAGAGATGCTGTTGTTGGAAGGCTGCTCAAGGTTTAAAACCATCTACTGCAAACTGATGAAATTTTTGCTTTCCAGCCTTGATTGTAGCCAAAGGTTCTGGCCAAGGACCTTTCCTCTAATAACTTGTAATGGAAAGCAGATTACTCTAAAGAGGTTGTAGTCCAAGCCCTGATGCTACCTGTGAGGAAAGATAGGTGTGGGCTTATGAGATGGTCATCAGTGGGCATAACTTTGTATACCTTTTGTTTTCGTGTGGTGCTGAAACACTGAAACAGGTTGCCCAGGGAGGTTGTGGATGCTCCCTTCCTGAAGGTGTTTAAGGCTAGGTTGAACGAGGCCTTGAGCAACCTGTTCTAGTGGGAGGAGTCCCTGCCTATGGCAGGGGGTTGGAACTCGATGACCTTTGAGGCCCCTTCTAACCTAAACCATTCTGTAATTCTATTTTATGTTTCTTCTGGAGGAATGCAGAAATAATGTGTGTGTGGTGCTTTAAAGCCCTGCATAAGTACCTGCTGGCTTCACCCTGGCTGCCCCTCTCTTGCTCTATAAAAGCAGTCCTTCTGACTCCTTCGGGTGACTTTGCAGACTTGGGCCCCTGCTGCCCTGTACTCTTAATTATCCAGAAGGAGAAAAGTGCTTGCAGTGACCAGGGCATGGCTGCAGTAAATGTTATCCTTCCAGGTGGAAAAAGGGGTCAGAGCATGGTGAGAGAGGAAAAAAAAAAAAGTATAGGGAAAAGGTGACAAAAACTGTAGGGGAAAAGTGGAATGAAAAATATGGGGCCAAAAGCTTCACCACTAATAATTCTCACCAATCTGACTTTTCCCTAGTAGTATTCCATTCATTTACACTGTCTGCATTAAATTTATCATCTCTGGGCTAGCTGGAAAATGGAGGTCAAATTTCATTTTGGCCTGCAACATGATAAAAATGACCCGCAAAAGGTAGATGACAGGCTGTTATTTTATGCACTGGAAAACAGCTAAGATCAGATCCTATCTCCCGTGCTCCCTCTTTTCCTTGCATGTCTGATGCTAGTCTCTCTCTGTAATGTATCACTGTTGAGTGCCCTGATTTGTTGGATGGCTGGTCAAGGTTTAAACCAAGAACGATCTGTTTGGAAGTGGCAGTCTCAATCAGCGTGGGTTGACGAGGCACCTTTGGCCATCTGAAATCGCCACTGAGTCACTCAAGTCATAAAAATACCAAGTGCATTGATGTGACAGTCAAACAAACTACTGGTTATAGTTCATTTCAGCTCCAAAGCTGTCTATTAATAGTAATTAACGATTCCTCAGCAGTTGCATTCACTGTGTCTGAACAACTGTAAGGAGGCAGGAAAAATCCTGTTAAGAAGACAGTGTGCCAACGGAGCTTGTGGATAGCAGGAGGAGGGTGTAAAAGTTAAACTCTTATTTGGGAGGAGAAAAAAAACCACCAAACAAGCGTTTCTCTAGCACTTGGAGTATTTTGGGATCTACACCGAATAGAGACTGTAAAGGATTAGTCTGGGATTAAGAATCCTTTAAACTTATGAAGTGCTTAACCTTCACTGTGTCTGCTTCTTATGCTGCTTGCAATATTGCTCTGCCACTTTTGCAGGGGAACAGGCAGCAGAGTGGTAGTGCTGCAATGCAGCCTTCTCCACGTTGGGGCTTTTATGATTCGGTACTACTTTTGGTTTGCTTTGTAAAGATCGTTGCAAGGGCTTATCTTATGTAATTGTTTTACTGCCACCTGCGTTACAGCATAATTACCTTTCAAAAATGGTAGATCTCTTTTTTTTTTTTCTAATGTTTAAAGGCAAATAATAGGCAACTAAATTGCAGGGTCTTGGGATGTGGCATTGTATAGGTGGTAATAAAATGCGTGCTGTATTTACAGCATATACTTCTGTCTCTATCTTTTGGTTTTCTTTCTTTTTAGGTTTGGTTTTTTTCCCCTTCATTTTTTTTTTTTCCCTTCCCTCCCCACCTCAGGAATGGTAGATGGTGATTATGATTTTTCTCTTCCTCATATTTTTTCCCCTTGTCTGTCCTCTTTTTACATAGAGTTAATCATAACTCGTGATTTTTTTTTTTTTTTTTTTTTT